>VUQG01023595.1:4325-16604 GCA_015106755.1 Etia nguti
CTTGTCCTGCCTATGGGTTTTGTGATAGTCTTTCTGTCTCAGTGCTTCTTATTTGTTTGTTTTCCTCTGTATTTGGGTCTGATTTAAATCAGGTAAGAGTTTTGATGTAATAACAGGCTGGATTCCAAGTTATTCCTGATATATGATACACATGAGTGATATGATTGGTATGGTGATATGGATATTAAAAGAATATAAAAAAAAACGTGTTGACTTACAGACCCCAGCCTCCATCTGGGAGCTGGACTGAGCGCAGGTACCTCACCATCTCCTTCTTCCAGGCCTCAGGCAGAGAGATCTTAGCTACATGGCAGGTGATCAGGAGACCTGTGGAAGCACCCAACAAAGACACAAAATCCCTCACACCCTGTTTTATTTATAAAGCACCAATTCACAACAACAGTCACCTCAAGGCGTTTTATATTTTTAGTTAAAGGCCCTGTAATAATACAGTGAAAACCCCAACAATCAAATCAAAGGACAAACTCCATTTTAATGGGAAAAAACCTGCAGAACCAGCCTCAGGGAGAGACAGTCATCTGTGTGAACGAGGAGGGAGACGGACAAAAGACAAACTATGGAACAGAGAGCCAGCGTTTAATAATTGCTAATGATTCAGTGTTATAGTGGTGCATAAATACATGATGACTCAAAAGAGGTGAAGAAGAAACACTCAGTGCATCATGGGACTCTCCCAGCAGCTTTGGACTATTGCAGCGTAACTAAGGGGGGATTCAGGGTCACCTAACTATGTGCTTTAGCAAAAAGGAAAGTTTAAGCCTAATTTTAAATCTGAAAAGAACAGAGGGTGTCTGTCTCCTGAATCCAAACTGGGACCTGGTTCCACAGAAGAGGGGCCTGAAAGCTGAAGGCTCTGCCTCCCATTTTACTTTTAACCATTCCAGGAACCATAAGTAAGCCCGCAGTCTGAACGCTATGAGATTTTTAAGATAAGATGGGTCCTGACTATTCAGGACCTTGTATGTAAGGAGCAGGATTTTAAACTAAATTCTGAATATAACAGGGAGTCAATGGAAAGAAGCCAATATGGGTGATATATGCTCTCTCTTTCTAGTCCCTGTCAGTACTCCTGCTGTTGCATTCTGGATCATCGTCACTGATGGTGCAAAGGTTAAAACTGTTGCCTCACACACACAAAAATAAATAAATGGTGGGTTCAAACCTTCCTGGGTTTCACAGTCAGACTAGAAAAGCACGGTGCCATAAATACATTAATGTGTAATGAATTTGCACTGTTATTTTTCTACCATTACATTCAGAACTGGAGGTTGAAGACAAGACTCTGTTCCCTGTAAAGGCAGTGCTTTACGGGGAACATCCCCAATGATGCAATGAAAAACTTCACTTTATTTTGTGAGAGTGCGGTTACTACAGACATTAGGATAAGGAGGATGATTAGACTCACCTGGCATCAGGAAGAGAGGCCCTCCATAGTCTCCTGCCCAGTGACCATCCTCGGCTTGCAGGTGACTGTAGAAGTCCATGCCTTTCACTGCAGCGTCCACAGCAGTGCAGGCGGCCACAGAGTCGGACACAAACTTACTCTGTGGAGAGAATCAGTGATCTTACCACCCACCGTGGACATCCACAAAGTTTAAAGATACTCAAATTTACTGTGGTGCTATGAGAAGTCCAGTTTCCAGTAAGAGCCAGAGGTCAACTCAAAAGCTGTAAAAGATGGGAAACTCAGAGGAGCCCACCGTGTCCAAGCCGAGTGAATGGGCCTCCAGCATGCTCTGCTCTCTGTCTGCGGTCTCCTGATCTTCCAGGTATCGCCACGTCTGCCGGCCCTCCACATTGGTCAGCCTCCAGCGGCTTAGGTCTGTGGCTGGCTCCGTCTTATACGGCCCCCCTCGCCTCCGCAGGTGCCTGGCAGACAGAGTATTTGAAGAAGGAAACACTTTCTGTAGATTGCCTCTTACAGATGTGACTGATGTCCAGACTTACAGTTTGATTTCAAGAGATTTAATAAAATATTATTGTTTAATTTTTAGAAATTAGAGCCATTTTACATACAGGCCCAATTTTCAGATGCTCAAAAGTAATTAAACACTTGACTGTCAATCTGTTTCAACACCAAGTGAGGCCTGGCCCCGCCCTCTCCTATCCCCAAATTTTAGCCCTCTAGAAACTCTTTATAATTCCTGAGCTCATTAAAAACTACACTGTTTTCTTAAACATTTCTTAAAGTTACGAGAAAAAAACTTATTTTCTTTTAATCATATGGCATCTCCATGTGCACTATAAATGATTTATTATTATCGTCTTATTTATTCAGGTAAAACTCTCACTGAAATTAAAATCTCATAGATGCTAAATTAAAGAAGCCAAACACTCACGTCCCCTCAGTCATAGCTGCTGTCAGGTCAGTCAAACCCTCCGCTCAAATACGTAAATGAATCTCATCTCAAGAGCTCCCGAAGCTCCGCCCCTTCCATTGTTTCCATGGGAATTGTAGTCCCGAGAGAGGCGCGAGTGTAGCGAGTTTAGTAAATTTAAGACTCCACCTCCCATGAGGCCTTGCGAGGCCCGTCCGAGGAGTTCTCCACATGGAGAGACATGAGCAGAGACTCGGCTGTCCAACCACAAACCGAGTGGGAGGGGAGGTGGGAGGAGTTTACAGTGAGATGGTCGAATCATAGAGCTGCTCCAGTAAACATACACATGTGGCTCACAGCTGGATAGTGATAGGCATAACAGCAACTAACGGTTTTACAAGAAAAACATTCCACTTTTATTTAACAATTCAATAATAAGCAGTTCAAAGGCAACAGGAGGCTCTGCAGGCTGTCCATGGCTTTACAAATGTGGGATTAAAGGAGTTTAATCCTCAGCATTTAACATACTCGTCACACACAGACACTCTTAATAAACAACAATAAATCTAGAGTGAGTGTTACAAAATTAATTCAATGCTAAGAATATACATTTTCATCTTTAAAATAACAACAAAAAACCCCTATCCTATTTCCAGTCCGTGGACCCAACCACACTGAAAAGAAAAGGTGATGTCACAGACGGGTATGTAGGTGCAAATAGTTAGGATCTGTTTGCTTCAAGTGTTGTCAGTCATCGACGATGCTCAGCAGCCCGCTCAGCTTCAGCTTGCAGGCCAGTTCTTCCTCTTGGCTTGCCAAAATCTGGCGTTCCAGCTCCTTCAGCCGCCACGCCAAAGATTCAGGAGTGGTCTTACGCCGGGTCACTTTTTCTAAAGGATCATCAGGCTCCTGGAAAGATAAAAGATTTTCTTTATCTGCAGCAGCTTATACATCAGATCCATTTAAGTGTCGGGAAGCAGTTGTACCTGTGTGAAAGACGCCTCTCGAGTCCTGGCTGTGGGGGTGTGCCTTATGGTCGTGGGCATGGACAGAAGGGTGGAGGATGGGAGGAAGAGCGGGGTGGTCAATTGTTCCAAAGGGTCGCCATTCACCCAGCACTGAAGCTGCTCCATGCTCCTGCAGAAAGGAAGAGAGGGTGTGTTTATTGTCGGGCTTCCCAGCCAATCAAACTTTAATTTAAAAATCACAATTTTGAGTTGTGATGATTATGAGTTTGTTCTCATTACAACGCTCGTTTCTTTCTTTCAAGGCCCAAATTCACTCGCTGTCGAGTTCAGCTCCATCTGAGATGGCTAAAAACAATCTTCGGTCAACAAGAACCTGTTGAAACTGTGCAAGGGTTATTTGTGTCTGGATTATTTAGGCTCTGTCAGGCATTCAGGGACAAGATTTTTAATTCATATTTAATCAAAAATGAAACGAAAGCAGCTGAAAATGAATCGGGGTGTAATGGTTTACTCCTGGATACCCAGCAGATGAAACATTGGTCATAGGGGACACAAAAAAGTGCAAAATTTTCATTATATTAAAAGTTGTGATGATTTCGCAAATTGCCATAAGGTTCAGTTGAACTGGTGGGTGTGAGATGGCCTTACGGTCATAAACCACCACCCTAATCCATGAACATCACATTTAAAAGCGGTGATGTAGGCATACCTCTTGCTTTCAGCCTTTTCCTCCTCTAAGCTCTGCAAGACTTTGTGGGCCAGCAGCTCCGGTGGCATGGGCGTGTGGGTGAAGTCCAGCGGGGCTGACGGAGCCTCGACAGGCTCCACCAGACTGTGGAACAACCTCTGCGTGAGGGTCGCCGTGGTGGGTGTGGCATAAGCAGCTGCACTCGCCCTGAGGAGGGAGAAAACCAGAGGAATTAGGAACAAAGTAGGCGCTCCAAGGATGCCACCCTGTCGCCGGCTTTAGAACATTTAGTAGGACTGTTTTTGGATAGTCTGAGATTTTGCTTCATGCAGTGCACAATAGTGTTGCACATTCAGGTGCTGTCAGATTAAAAGAAAGACGTGCATGTCTCAGAGGGGCACTTGTGACAGTCTGCAGGGGTTTTTCTGGGCCTTCTTACCCCTCTTTCTCTTGCCACTTCTCTCTGTGAGTTTGCCTCATGGCCTCCGCCCACTCCTCGGGCGGCTTGAAGCCCTTCAGTGAGTATTTGGGGAAGTAAACTAGGATCTCTCCATCCTCCATCACAGCATCTTAAAACAAACAATAAATAGGTATTATGGGTCAAAAACATCAATAGCAAAGTTGGAAAATAGTTGGGTTTTTTTGTTTTTTTTAAAGATGATCTTCAACAGATAAATAAGACCAAACTGACAAAGACAAAAACTTAAGACATTGTCTTTACATTTTTATTGTATTTTGCTAACTTTATTAAGTGCTCTATATGGTTTTAGTTAGTCTCAAATGTAGTTTTAATTCATTACAGCAGCGTGGTTCTCACCTTGGCAGACAGGTGGTTTAGGTATCTGCCAGTCCTTCAGCTTGTGATCAATGCAGATCACCAGCACGTCATCCCAAGGAATCGAACTAAAGTCCACACACACATCGTCCTCTCCATCGCCATGTTTTCCAAACGTAATTTTGGATCCGGGGGTACGGGTGTGCCGATTCTTTAACTTTACTCTTTCCAGAAGGTTTTCAAGTCGAGACGTGAGGAGGGGCTGACTGCGACGTGAGACCGGGATCTTAGCGGCGTAGCGAAAGATGGAGGAGCAGAGCTCAGACCACGAGTCTAAAGAGAGAAATAAGATGATTAAATATATAAAATAGGATTATTAACCTCTGAATATCTTTGTGGAACATTTATCTCTCTCTGTGTAACTGACCTGTTGCAGACAGCTGCTCCCACTGTGGCAGCTGCAGGCTGAGGATGATTTCCCGCAGCCAGGCCAGGTGCTGGGAGGAGTTCCAGGCCAGATGAGGCACAAAGTCCCTCATGTCAGGCAGACAGAACTCGCCCGGAGGCCACGAGAGCCCGCAGAGCTCCTGAGATGCCACTTTATCAGCAATGTGAGTCAGGACTGCGTTGTAAAGCTGGACAACAGGAGCCGGGTCCTGGGATGGAAGATGTGCGGCAGCTCGCTCCAGCTGGTGGGAGTAAACTCTGGGACTGAATTCGCGACTTAACGTGGACTCAATGAGCTCCACCAGGGTCTTACAGGAGAGAGGGAAAGGTGGCAGAGCACGGACAGCCAGCCAGCGCACGGCCTGGCTTATCTGAAGACAAACAACAGGACAGAACGGAGAGAAGATGGAGAAGGTCAGTAAAGGAAAAAAAGCAAGACCAAAAAAACTCTCCAGGACGGAAATGGAGGAAATGTGTACCTGTTTGGATCCCTGCAGATCATTAGTGGTCTCTGGTATGAAGAAGAATGTGTACTCCGATATCAGGCCGTCCTTCACCAGTGTGTGCAGCTTCAGAGCTAGAAGAGATGATGCTTTTTTAAAAACACTCATTTACCAACTACTGCAGAAATCTCTTCATGTTGTCATCACTACCATTTCTCACCTTCAACAAGTTTCTGTGTATCAGCAGCGTCCCCCTCTGGCCCCGGCACCAGGATGACGAGCGGCAGTGGGCAGTGCCAGGCACTGGCTTGCTCTAGCTGTTTGAGCTGTAGCAAGGCGGACAGCAGCGGGACATCCTGCTCGTCCTGCCCGGGCTCCACGGTGGGCAGGGCGGGCAGCAGCATGATGAGGGCGCTCGTCCCCTGGAGCTCACAACTCTCCTCTATTTTGGACAGGCCGTCTTCGTTTAGCGGACCTCGAGACGCCTGCGGGGTGGGGAAAGAATTATTAATATAGAATTCCTAACTGTTTTGTTTTTCTGATGATTAACAGACTTTTGGTACTTTTAATCTCAGCAAAACATGATTTATGTCCCTGTAAAAGCTGCTGTTCTTTAGCCTTTAAGCCTATTCTAGTTATTTTTCTTCTTGCACACAAGCCTTTCAGCTCAGCCTTAAAAGATTTAACCTAACATGAAGATCCTGTCTATTGTGTCTCTAGCACAGCTCTGCTCTGAAAAATCATAATTTCTATTTCTGCGTGCCCCGCGTGATGTGACCTTGATGCTAATGTGGACTTTGTGAGTGTGCTGTCCGCTCTCCTGCAGCATGTTGGTGACGCTCAGTGTCTGCATGGTGCCCTCTGGCTGCTCCTCCCTGCCCTCTGACTCCTTATGCCCACCGAGCTTCACCTCCAGCCAGTCAGAGAGGATCCTGAAATCATAACAGACAGGACACAATCAGTGAAATGTTCATAGAAAACCGGGCCATTAAAATATCTTTAGAGCATTCGAGCACCTGTCTGCCAAGCTGGCAACACTCTCGTGGTTGCTGGGTAAAAGGACGACGGCCTTCCAGAAGATTCGCTCGGGGGCGTTGGGGATGTTTTCCGTCACCAGCGCCGGCAGGTCGAGAGGCGCCCAAACTCTCTCGCTGAGGGCAACGCCAGAAACAGGTCAAAATGACGCTTTGTGACACGGACTGCTGACTGAACAAACACAGGTACAGGACTTACTCGAGCAGCTGCTGAAAGTAGTAGTGAACTCTCATCTGGTGGATTGCTCCTCGTTTCATATTGTACAACCTGAAGAAGACAGAAAACATGTTACAGTAAAGGAACTGCGCTAATCGTCCAACACTGACAGAAGATGCACACACCTGGTGCTGGAGAGTGCCAACATGCCGGCATTTCCCAGGTTGACCAAACCACGAGCCAGATCTGCTATGGAGGGCCGAGCAGGGGCGCTGGGAGCCAGAGCCTTTAGTTTGAAGCGAGGGTCAACGCAGCAAGGGGCTGCAGGAAAGCCTCGCATCTGTCGCTTCAGTTGCCGGCGAACAGCCACCACATCACGCCACCTGGTAGATGAGGAAGAAGAATATTTAAAAACTGCAGGAAGAGAAGTTTCTGGGATTCTTGGTGCCATTTTGTTTTGCTCGACTGTCTTCATTATCTATGTTTTTACCTTTTGATGTACTTGTGGATACACTGCAGCTCTGCTTCAAGCAGGTCTTCAACCAACAGAGAGATGTCTGCATTCAGAGTCTCCTCAACTAGACTCACGCACACCTGCTCTGTGCATTTAGCCACCCGCTCTGCTTTCTCATTCAATGCCTCCCTGAAAACCAATTTTTTAAAAAAAGTTAATATCTGCCACTCGAAGAGCTCCAACATCATTAAATTCCTCTTTTTGTTTTGTATGTCCACTCTTCCTATTGTGCTCGTCCTTATTTCCTGTCACATGCATACTGTTAAATTAGTGGATGCTCATAATAAACATGACCCAAGTTTCAAATAATGAGGTCGGTGTGTGTAAGTAATTCCTCAAACATTTAGTGTCAGGCTGGTTTTTCTGTTCTCCATAATCTGCGACAGAAGCCCCACCCACCTCCTGTGTGGGGCAGCCAATCAGAAGACACTTGGCTTAAAAGGTAGGAGCTAAAAGAGCTAGTCTGAGACGTAGGATGAGCTGACGGGTTGCGCCAAAGCCCCGAAAAAGACAAATAAGGATTATTTTGAACCGTGAATTGTGGAAAGCAACTGTACTCAAGTCCAAAATGAACATAACAGATTCTGTTTAGTTATACATTTGATCAGATTTGTTTAAGTCTTACTGGATCTCAGAGGCGGCGGTCTCCTTTATGGTCTCATCCAGCACTTCATGCATGACCTCTGTGCAGAGGGAGAAGCTGAACTGAGTTAGGAAAGCCTCGTGCTCCTGACGCCTCCTGATACAGACAGAAAAGGAAAAACAAACCAGGGTTAGTCATGGCAAAAACTGCCCTAAATATTTAAGATAGAGTCATTACAGCTTAGGAAAAATCACACGGGGTGCACTGAGTCTGTTGTCTGAGTAGAGGATATTTTCCCCTTTTTCCTAACTGAACCCAGGGCGGTGATAAGCCTGTTATAAACCAGCTGCCTGCAGACCAACCTGGCTTCTTCGAGCTTGCGTTTTTCTTCAGCGACGCGCTCCTGCTCCAGCTTGATCTCAGCGGCGGACACTTCCTGTACCATCTGCCTCAGCACCTCGCTCACCATCATCTCCACCTGCACGCTGCTCTCCCTGCACAAAACAAAACAAACAAAAAAACCCAGCCAATTATCAGTCATGTTAACCGGAGGACTTCCTCCCACACACTGCAATTATAGGTTTTCATGATAAGCTTACTTAAGCGCGGCTGAAGCGTAGCTGGCGCTGGCCTCAGCCATCTCCCTCACTGCTGCATCAACCACCTCTTCTACCACACCATCCAGCTCAGCCATGATGTCCTGCAGCGAGCGACAGAAAAGATGTTTTAATGAGTTCTTATCACACAAACTGCTGCATAGTGAACTCTAAAAAAAAAAAGAAAAAAAAAAAAGGTGAGATTCCAAATTTTAAGAGAAGGAAGGAAAACATGGATTCTTCATCTTTACTGTCAAAAAGTACACAAAGTGATTTTAGGTGAGCAACCCCAAATTTAATTACAATTTGTTTACTGGAAAACCTTTTAGGGTACTTCTAACAGACAGATAAATTTCCTACACAGTAGCAGATAAAATTATAGATCTACATTACTGTAAAAACAAGAGCACGTCCTGCACTGAAAATGAGAATTAATAATGTCTATGAAGAGCTGGGAACTCTTCCCCACCTCATCACTGAACACCAGCTGAGGTTTGGGTGGAGGTGACGGGGGTCTGACAGGCTGGAATAGCTGCTGGGGCTCAGCTGGGCGGGTCGAGGGCTCTCCTGTCTCGTCTATAATAGCTGCACCTGGCCCAAAGGCAGCGGTAACATCGGGAGCTTTGACTGGTATGACCTGAGACAGCAGCTCGCCACTGGGTGGCGCCTTCAGCTCCATTCTGTCACCAACGGCTGAAAGTGCAAAACAGGTATAAAGATTCACTTCCTCTCCTCCTGAATGTGATCAAATGATCATTCTTAATTGAATTTAACAGAAATAGGAGAATAACCTTAAAGGTTAATGTGTGTGCAACAACTGCAGAAAATAAAACATGTTAACCTTTAAACTGGGATGGCGTGGCCTCAATCAAGCCTCCTTCTCCTCTGTATTTGTTCTGGGAGTCAAAGCTGCAGACGGGGGTGTGCTGGGGAGGGTTCGGGAGGGGTCCTCCGTTCACCACCTCTCCAATCAAGACCGTTCTCTTAGCGAGAATAACCTCAGACTTCTTCTGGGATAGCGGCAGCTCCGGCTCTTGATAGGCTATTCGACTCAGCTCAACCATGCTGCGGACAAAACATAAAACGAGTTTAAATCAAGGGTTATTTAAGGTGGTCGTGCAGGTGCAATACGTCTGCCAGTCAACCTTAAAAACACAGCATTCCACTGAAAGGAGCTGAGAGACAAACCAGTGGCCTGCATGCTCACCCATCGTTGACATTGAGGCCATACTGCTGGATGAAGTCAGTCGCTTCTGCAGCAGTGCGGAACATCAGCATCCGCACGACGTCGTTAACAGGAAACAAAGTCGAGCGGGGACCCACAGTGTGAGCCATGTTCAGGGTCTTCAGCGCCTTAGCTCTGACCTGCACACAGGCATAATGCCTCTCTTTAAACAACAGATCCAAACAAATTTAAAAGTTTTCAACACCCGCACAAAAACTTTATTATTTTAATGAACACCAAATCTCTTTCCAACACATCAATGTTTGTTCTGGCCTTCTGAACCAACAAAGAAAAACAAAAATATTGCCCCTTCAATTAATATCCTGGCAGGTCTAAATTAATCTCCATGCTGAAGTTAAGCATCATATTTTTTTTTTTAGGATTTTTTTTAAGACATCAGCTACAGCTGCTAAGAGGTAAAACATAAAAAGAGCCTTGGTGGGTTTGTTATAAAGCTGGAGAGCCCTAAAAACAGTAAAACAACTGAGACAAGCATTATGCCTTCATACAGTTCCAGGAATTATAATTACATTGACAGGAAGTTTGTTAACTGGGATTTGGTGGTAGTCAGCTGGTTGGCGTGTGCTCCAGATACAGCACGAGCTTAAAAACACAAGTGTAAGCATTATAACAACTTGTTGCCATCTTGTTACTGCAATCCTCTGTTTTAACCTTCTCTCAATCATAAAAAAAAATCATTAAAAAGTGAAGTCTATCAGGCTTGATGATTACAGTATATCAGGAAATAAAAACATTATCTGGTATGGCACATTAATTTTGTGCTGGATAAACGATCAAAGAATTAAATATTTTCCCTGGCACAGTGGAGGGGAAGAATAACAACACAAACAAAATAAAATGACAACAAGAGCAACAAAAATTGCATCAGCAAATTTAAAATGTGATCCAAAAGTGTCACAATTGAAGCATCCATGAAAGAAGTGCATAAACAATCCAGGAACTCAGCGAGAAACATTCAGACGTGATTTCCAGACAGTTTCTGACCTGATTGAAGTATCTGTGCAGAAGGCAGCTGGCGAGGTATGAGGCTCCTTTCACCAGCTTAAAGAAGCGAACAAAGTTGTTGCTGTTGACCGCAGCAAATGCCTGAACCGCAAACTTCACCTCGGCGGAGTTTCGTACCTCATCACGAAACTGCTGCACCTCACTGTGTGGAAATTAAGGGTCGGGTGTGAGACGCAGCTACAAATTACAGAGGAAATGCTCGCTGGAGCACCGAAAGGGTATATTCTGTATGTGTTTTTCCGTGACTGACCGCAGGATGTCCCCGTCGTTAAGCTTCAGCAGCACGCTGTACTGGCGGAACTCTGCCTCACGGGGGCAGAAGATGTGACGCGTAGCCAAGTCCTGGTACATTTCTTTCAGGCTCTGCAGGCACTTGGTCATGTTCTCATTGTTTATCTTGGGGTCGAACGATGACATGTGCTCCTCGCAGAGGTGGTGGGCACAGTGCACGTGGAAGCGGGTGCACTTTTCAATCAGCGACACTGTTTGTGGGCAGCAGAGGTGCTGCTGGATGATGTCCTGTGAGTGAGAGACAGAGGCGAGGATCAGTCTCTCTAGAGCAATGACCCTAAATCACACCAATCACTCACTTAAACCTCCAGAAACAAAACGGCTTTTTTGAAGTTGTAATTAGGAATAACTGGAGCAGCTCATCTGAAGCACTACCTTGCGGATGCCACGGGTCCTGTTCCAGACAAAGTCGTACCAGTCCCGGTAGTTGTCGTGGCCCAGATCCATGATCTGTGTCACCAGATAGTCCATAGTCATGCTGAGCACCAGCAAAGGACGCAACTCGTGGGGCAGGGGCTCCTCCTGGTCGGCCGACGAGCGGCTGTACTCCTTGATGGCGGCTGTGTGATCCACCTAGTCGGAGATGGAAGGAGAAAAATTTGGTTACAGCAAGCAGGAATCTCATTTTCTTGAATGACCAGGTTACAGCCGGCTACAAAAAACACTGACAACCATTTTCATCCATCTATCTATATACGTATATACATATACACACACACACACACGCGTATATACATACATACGTACATACATGTACGTACGCTGGTTCAGGCTGTACATACGTACGTACATACACACACACACACACACACATATATACATATATATATACATATATACACATATATATATACATATATACACATATACATATACATATATACATACATATATATATATATACATATATACGTACATGTATATATACGTATACATATATACGTACATGTATATATATACGTATACACATGTATATATATACGTATACATATATATGTATACACATATATATGTATACACATATATATATACACATATATATACACACACACATATATATACACACACACATATATATACACATATATATATACACACATATACACACACATATATATACACATATATATATACACACATATATATACACATATATATATATATATACACACATATATATACACATATATATA
>VUQG01023596.1:2912-17272 GCA_015106755.1 Etia nguti
AGGAGAGGAGAGAGGAGGGAGGGGGGGGGGGGGGGGGGGGGGGGGGGTTCAGGTCACACAACACTTGTTTTGCGCAGCGTGTGTGTAAAAAACAATAACAAAAAACAAACAAAGTGGGCTTTTTCTGAATGTAGCAATGCGAAAGTTGCGCTTTCCAGATGTAACCGAAGGCAGCACGCAGATTAAATCAGTGTGGTGAAATAATAATATAGCTTATGCTAAAACTTTGGATGATGATACGAATCCTTAAATAGGTGGTATATTTTGCATATATTTTGCATTGCGCACCATATCATTTTGAAATCATTTGAGAAACAACTGTTCTAATCCGAATTTATAGAAACTACTTACCAAAATATACGACTTTCCTTTGCGCCTAAAGTTTTGAGTTGACACTAACTGACATAGTCTCCCTTTATGGAAGTCTGGTGTTGACTGCTGCCTTACTTTTCTGTTATTTTCTTTGATTTGAATAATTACAGATAACCCAACTCATTGACTTTTTTAGTTTGTGGGTAGTTCTTTCTTAATACTATTATTATTATTATTATTATTATTATTATTATTAATGTTGTTGTTTTCTATGATAGTTTTTTTTAGATTTAATTGAAAACTTCAGACACAGCTTTGCAGTTCTACTAAAATGAGAAAATAGTCAAGCTACAGAATCAATTTGTTAAAGCTTTTAGTTTATGAGTGCTATTTTATTATTTGCCCCCCCAAAAATCCTTGCTGAAAGAGATGAAAGTAAATGAAAAAGCTTATTCTTGGCTGTAATTTCTAAGCAAAAAAAAAGTGTTGTAATAACTAAGGAGTGTCACGTATAGATCTGAACATACAGGTGGTGTGTTCTGATTTTTATTCGGTCCAACTGTTGTTTAAGAATGACAATTTCTCACCATAACATTGACAACGGCTCTTTTCAGGTCATAGATGTGGATGTTTACGAGCATATTTTGTGCTTTGCTCTCACTGTAGCAGCAGTGGGCAGGTGTCCGGAGGAGAAAGCAGACTCTTTGCATTATTGATTATCGAACATATGTTCCCTTCTTCAGAGCAACCATACATCTAAGGAATTGTCAATTACAGTACGAGTTGAACAACTTCTTTACTGTGTAGAAAAACACATTCACAAATGACTGCAAAGTAAAATAGCAAAATGTGAATAACCTACTATTCTCTGTTGAGTCATAAAAAGTTCTTTTTCAAGTCTATATATAATACATAAGAACAAACAAGGTGTTTTACAAATATTTTAATGTCCATAATAACTTGCATAATTTCACCAACATTTGTCTTTTTTTTTCAATTGATTCCAATTTCTTTACTGTCATCAATCAGCAGAGAAAAATGTCTGTTATTTCCCAGGTCGATGCCTGTCTTGGTTAGACTGGTAATTGGACCTCCTGCGGCGCTCACTCTGTCCATGCCTGCCGTGAGGGGGTGAAGCTGAGGGATGCCTCTGTTCTGGATCACAGAGATCTCGTTGTTCTTCATAGCCAAGCTGTTGGTGATAGCTGTCGCGTAACGGTTCCAGAATCCAGGGTCTACATTCATGGCTCGAGCTGCCAGGTCCTTCTGAAACATCTCTCCAAACTTCACAGCCTCTCCACCCAGCAGGGCCATGGGGTTCTCCACCGACAGCCGCCGGCCTCTCCTTGCCGGTGCATTGTTCCACATGTGAGTTCCCATATGAACCTGAAAAGGGCATTTAAAGTGTTAGGTGGTCTTCTTTTTCAAAATACAAACATAGTTATATATCATCTATAAGACAGCTGACAGTTTTTTCATATTAGGTCTTTTGGGGTTTTTTTTTCAAACACACCCTGATGGTTCAGATAGATTTATTTAAATGTCATTTTTAGGCTCTGACAATATAAAAGTTTCAACAGCAAGTGTTTATTGTTTGATCCAGAATCGATTTGTTGATTAATAATTAATCAGAAACCTTTTTGATTATTCAATACTGTAAAATATTTGTTTTTCTAGCTTCTCAGTTGGGATTATTTATCTCTTTAATTTATCAATATTTTAATTTTTGGACAAAAAACGAACATGATGAAGGTGCCACCCAGGGTTCTGAGGAATTCTAATGGGAAATACTTTTAATACTTCTTGACATTTATGAAGTAAAAGTAATAATCAGTTGTGATTTTTAAGATCCAAGCAGTGAATAGCAGAGATTTTGTCAGTGTTAGAATGATGAACGAGGTTTTAATCCTACAGAAACCTGTATAGCCTAAGCAGTCTTTTATTTTGAAAGATGCATATAAAGCTTCCGTCAATATGCTTCCTAATTCACGTTAATGGATTCTTGTAAGCAAAGATACATGTAGAGAAGAATATGTATGCTTTTTGGTAAATGTTCTGTGTTTTAGTTTAGTTCATCTGTTTCCTCATTCTGTTTTCAATATGAACTGTTTTACTTGGAGATCCTCTGAATGCTTTGTTTGTCTAAAACTGAAACCAGGTTCTCAGTATAAAGGATTCCCGCCTTGCAGGAAGTCTTGTCTTATCCAATATTCAACACAGTAAAATGAGTCCCAGTTTACCTCCTGTGCACGTTTTTTAAACTTAATAGCAGTAGGGAACAGTTTTCCTTCATAAGACCCTAACACAACACAACAGAAAAAGCCATTTTTATCTACCTTCAGATTGCCTTTTGTGGTGAAAGCTCTACCACAGATCGAGCAGACAAATGGTTTCTCTCCGGTGTGAGTCCGCTCGTGGATCTGCAGGGCGCTGGCTGATGAGAAGTTCTTCCCACAGACATTGCAGTTGTGCTGCTTTGGGGTTCGCCGAGGAGGAGCAGGGCCAAGCAGGGAGGTCATACCTGGGCTACCAACTGAAGGATAAGCTGGGGTGATGTGGACGCTAAACGGAGGATGGTGCCCTTCCATCGGGGTGCTCGGTTGACTGTGACCATTCACCTCGGATTTTATCACGCCCGATGAATTGCTGGTAAACAGGCTGGGAATACTTTGACCTGGAGCTGAAACAAAAGCACACAGTATAAAGTTATCTTGACAAAACTAAAAGTTTTTTTTAAGGTTATTTTAATAAATATTTACATGGCATTTTTAGCCTACCTCTCTCTCTGCTCAGCTGGAATGACATACTGTAAGGCATCTCCTCTTTCACACATAGTTTGCTGGGCTGTGTTCCTCTCGGCTCTTGGGCAGCTGCTGGTGCAGAGGCAGGAGACTCAGATTGCTCTCTCTTCACTGAGGCTGCCAAAGGCTCCTGGGATTCTGGCCTGCTGTTGTCAACTGCCGGTGATTTGATCGTCATGCTTTCTGAGTTGCTTTGAAAGGGAGACGCTGATACACAAGGCGAACAGGAGGACTCGGACACATGTGGGGTGTTTTCACTACAGTTCTCCACCCTTTTCTCTGATAAAGTGCCTTCAATATTGAGCTGGCTGCTGTCTTTAAAACCATTAGTTAGGGGTTTTGTACCAAATGACTGGTTTAGGCTTACAGCAGAGTCAATCATTCTCATTTGTTTCTCCAGAGCTGCTATACTTGACACAATGGCTAAAGACTTGGGGGGAGAATTACAATCAGAGATTAAGGGTTTAGATGCATTTACGCCTTCCTCCATATTTTCCACTTCCTCTTCTCCTTCCTCATTATCCTCTTCCATTGAAATATCATCAATGAGGTCATTGCCATTGCTGCTCAGGCTGTCAAAGTTGTTCTCATTGAAAGACACGTTGCTGTCCACCTCCTGCAGCCTGTCCACTGCGGCTGACTCTGAAATCTGCCCAACCATGTGCATGCGGATATGCTGCTGAAGAACAACAGCGTTGGTGAACTTCTTCTGGCAAATGGGACACGAGTGTTGCACCTGCACTGGGAGATTTTCTCGGTGAACGCCAATGTGAGTCTTCAGGTTTCCTTTGGTGGTGAAAGCCCTACCGCACACTTTGCATTTAAAGGGCCTTTCGCCTGTGTGGATGCGATAGTGCATCTTGAGGGCGCTCTGACAGCTGAGGACACGGTGACAGAGCACACACTGGTTGGGATCTGTAATCTTTTTGTCAATATTCTCCACCAGCTGCTGAAGCTTTGAGGTCTCAGATGTTTGCATAGAATCCAGGAGGCCACACGATGGGAGTTTTATTTCGTCTGAGTTTAATGAGAGAGAAGGAGAGCTGGAGACAGGAGATGCTGAGGCAATGGGTTCAGGTGTGGAGGTCACAGATGGGATGGTGGTGCTGTTTTTTTCAGAGGCAAGGTTGGGTCTCAGACTACTGGTGCAGCTCTGGGGCAGGTGCACCCCCTCTGTTTTCAGCACACTGGAGGCTTCTATCTCACGGTTGGACTGTGGAAACTCTAAAACGGGAGAGAAACGAGCCTCGCTGCCTCTGTGGTTAGGTGACACAGATACACATTCACCAGGAGCTGGCTCATAGGAAGATTTAACAGATAGTGTTACACTTACAGGGTCATTTGAGCCTCCGATACTAGTAATAGTGGAGGAAAGCGGAAGACCCAGAGTGGCTGGCAGAGTTGCTACAACCGGCTTGCTGTCCAGCCAGGAGGAGACAGGTTTTTCTGGAGGGATGGACATTCCATAGGGAATCCCAGAACTTGTTGGCACATTATCTAGATATTCTGGCACTGGGAAGGGGTTCATCTGAATATGAGGATACTTCTCTTTGTGCCTTTGAAAGTGCACCTTTAAGTTCCCCTTTGTAGAAAATCGGTTCCCACAGATGTTGCATTTGAAGGGCCGCTCTCCTGTATGGGAGCGCAGGTGGATCTGCAGAGCACTGTCGCTGCCAAACACTTTGGCACAGAACCTGCATTTATGTTTGAAGAAGGGCTCCTCTGGGCTGGGCTTCGTTTCGAACAAGGACACATTAGGCAGTTTCGCTTTCCTGTGCTTCATCAAGGCTGCGAGAGGGTCAAGTGCATTAGCTGTGGCGGCAATGCTAGCCAGGGGATTGGGAAAAATGACGCTGCTGGGGGGGCTCTGAGGTAGAAATGGCAGGCTAGAAGAAGAGCTGAGTAGACTGCTCTGTGCCAGCGAAAGTGGGCTGGAGGAGCTCAGTGTCTGAGTACTGCTAACACTGCTGGTGTGTGAGCCTGTGTAAGGAGGCAGCAACGTGGAGATGCTGCTGCTGCAGCTGGAGAGAGATGGGGTCGAGTTTTCTGAGGAGACTGAGGTACATGTGACATCCTTAAATGTGGGCTGTCCACATATAGTTTGTGAGGGGAGAGTTTGCGACTTTTCAAGCACAGAAGACAAAGAAACAGCCGCCTGTCCGTTAATGGCGGAGGGAATCGTTCCTGACAGTGGCAGGACGGGAGGAGGGATGATGCCTTGTGAGGGGAAAGGGTTAGGAGCCAAAGACAGGGACCTGGAGACTGGGTTTAATGCTGCTTGTGTTGGTTGTCTGTTCATGACAGCTACCTGGCTACAGATCTGCTCTATAAGCTGCAGCTGGTGGACCTGTTGTTGCTGCAGAGCTAGCAGGTGTTCCAGGATTACCGGGATGGCTGCTGAAGCTGCCTTCCCTCCTGGACTGCTGCTATTGATCCCCTGGGAAAACTGGGCAACAGCCACCCTGGTGCTGTGAAGGATCTCAAGTGTCACGTTGGTACTCGGCATGTTGTAGCTGGCAGCTGCGGACATCTGGGAAGAAGTGGACTCAGCTGAATCTGGGGGATGGGGGCTAGGCGTTGTAGTGTATTTGTCCTGTGGGCAATGTTCAAGCTCCATAGCTTCATCCCGCTCCCTCCCTTCCTCCAAATTATCCAGACTGTCGTTGTCATTCACCAGCGTTTCTCCCAGCTCAAAGCCGGCGTCCGTGGACTCTGCTGCAGATGAGTCACTGGACGCTACGCTGGGAACTGGAGACGGCCCGACAGGAGATTCCTCTGGTGCAGGCATCCCCTCGCTGTCCTTCACTATCAGCACCAAGGGATCCTCAGTGCAGACTTTGTGGTGCTCTAACAGTTCGGTCCAAGTGAAGAACTGAGCACAGCATTTATCACAGATGTGTGTTTCCTCACTGTCTTCATTGGCCTTCTCTCGCTCCGTGCCATCCAAAATCCCTGAGAAGGAAAAAAAAACAAGAGTAAGAATGAGAAACGAATCATTGAAAGTCCCGATGTTTCGTCAGTGGGACAAATTTCTCTATATCACCTTTCACCTATGGTCCCTTCCCCCTCTCACTCGCACACACACACACACACACACACACACAGCAGTGAGTCCATCTTTCCAATCTCGTGTTGTGTGGACAACCATTGTTTAACTCCACTGAACGTTGAAATCCACAAGACACCCTGTAGCGTCCAAAGATAACAAACATGTCAAGCTGAAACGGGACGGTTTGTCAAGGAATTATCCAAAACAAATTTAGATTACACTGCATATGTGCTGTAAACGTTATGCACACACGTACATTTGTATGTGAGAACAAATTGTGAACCACAAGAGGAAAAGTTTGGGGCATTTTAAGGTTTATTTTTAATATGAAAAACTGCACTGTAGAACCAAAGAACATTCTCAGCTACTTCAAAGTTTACAGCTGTGGAGTGTGTGTTCATTTTTAATGAGACGTGACTTTAAAATACTGAATTCAACCGGCTTCGTAAAAAAAATCGCTTTTAAGTGTCTGACAGAAGTTTTCAACTCAAACCTCCTGTTTTTATTTAAAAAGAAATCAATAAAGTAAAATAATCCAGGGTGTGTGAAAACACATATTTGTCAAAATATCTGATTGGAAAAAGTGAAGTGAATTAACCTAAATTAAAAAAAAAACTGTTGTAACATTTAATAATCTACACAACCTGAAACAGATGTTATTCCCTGATTGTTATTAAAACATCGTGTTTGCTCTCAGGGTCAGATAAATTTAATTATCTTCTCAAAATTTCTACTGGAACGCAGCTGTGAATCTGCATCAGCAACACATATCTCTTTTTTTATTTTTGCATTTCAAGCATCTAAATACCAAAAAATACAAAATACATATAAAAATAAAAATACAAAAAATACCCTGACGTGAACAGGATGTAACAGCGTGCCTTGTCGTCCTCGTTTCCAAACTTTTCTGGATGTATTTTTTCATATTTTAGCACAATTCTTTATTTTGAAATCTTCATTTCATTTTGCGCTGTTTCAGTAGCTGATATGTGACATTCCTTATGACAGGATTTCACACTTTATGATCACTGTTGCATCTGTTCAGGTTTTGCCCCATTAGGAAACAGACAGTAATGCCAGATGGGAAGTTTTGGGGAAATCACTACTGAATTATTGCACATATATCTGGGCATTGCTACACTAATTTAAGGATAACAGTTTTTAAAAACAGAATATTTAGATGGATGGATATTTGGGGGGATTAGGAACGACTGTAATTGGATTTTGTTTACTGAGTATTTCTATAAACTTCCATTCTTAAAAGCATCAGACGTTAAAGACACGTTCACAGAGGCTGTCAGCGTTTTTCCTTAAGCAAACTAACTGAATTTTAAATAATTTTAGATTGAAAGATGTGTGTTTGTGCTAAATTTGACACAAATGTGTGTCTGTGTGGCCCCATATGTGCACATATTTCGTGTGTATGTGCACATGCGTGTGTGTTTGTGTTTCCGACTTAAATCAATAAACTCCAATTATCACATTTCACCACCTAAAAGAATTACTCCCAGTGTGCTGGAGCTCAAAGCAGCCGGAGACGTCTGTTATATTTACAATTATACGAACACACTGAACAAATCCTCACGCAAACACGCAGAACAATGTCTGTATTAAGGAGGAAATTAGTTCACTAACACATAATAGACATGTAGCTCCAAATGTGGCACATCAGAGATTTTATAAAAAGAATTTTTTACTAACTTTTTTTTCAATTTAAGAAGTAAGAGTGTAACCAGAGCAGAGTAGAAAAATCTATTTGAAAGTCAAACTTGTCAAGGGTAAATAATCAAAGTCCTTGCCTCACAAAGTGGGTGGTCTGAGGATCACCAGGGCGATTCAGCAAACACAGGAGTGAAAACACTTCCACTGTTTTAGCACAGGATTTTGTCTGCTCTCTGTAAGATTTACTTCCAATGAAAACAAAGAAAAGATCGGATTTGATTTAAACCTTTAAATATATTTCCAAATGTAATAACACGTGATGGGAATTTATTTAAAACTGTCACCCTCACTCAATCCATAATGTCAGGAACAGTAAACAGATTTATGTTGGTTTCTTGTGTGGTTTGGCGATGAGAGGAGAGAGAAAAAAAATCATGAAGCTGCAGCTGAAAAGCAAACAGATTTGCAGCCCAGCATTAATGCTTCTGTGACTCTCTGCGCGACCTCTGGGCCGCAGAGGTCAGTGGTTCAGATGTACTAATTGTATTGTGATCCAGACATGGACCACTTGCCCCTCTCAGGGTGAGGCTGCCAAAGGTTAAGTCAGCAGGCTCAATCAAAGCCCAGCTCCTAGTGGCGGAGCCCCCTGCTTGGCTGGAGGGCGGTGGGAGGGCCCGAGTCAGGAGGGCCTCTTCCACACTCTACATCTTTTCACAGCCACGTATAAAAACAAAGTCACATATAATTCAATGAAAAATATGCAAAAAGAATGCCGATGATGATAAAAAGTGCGACTCCACGAGTGAAGCTGATTTGTTCATTTACAGGCCTTTTCCTTTTCAGGGTTATTCAAATAATAAAAAAACCTCCATCAACATTAACATAATTCAAATAAGTCAAATGAATGATATTACATTAGCATTATTTGGATGAATTTATATTTACGATCCTGGTGGAATGTAAAAGTATTTTATCTGATTCTGCACCAAACTCAGAGGCCAAAGATCAATTTTAAAATTCTGTTAAATTTCAGTAAACCTTTTGGCCTCATCCAACAGTTTAAAGGTTAATTTACACTTAAAATATTAATGCTGATACAATTTAATGCTCAGCGTCTTTGTTGAGTAAAAGGTTGAATAAGGCTTTTCTGTAAGAACCAGATTAAATCCTGACATTGAAAATGAACAAAATAAGACTTTTAGTGTACTCTAACATGGGATGGTCATTTGTTTTAATGATTTTAATCTGTTTACAAATGATATGAAATGGGCTGATAATCCTTAGCCATTATTTTATTCATGGACTTCCCTAATATTCTAATTAAAAACTTTAAGTGTACACACACACACACACACACACACACACACATATATATATATATATGTATATATAAAAGGGTCCTGACTTTGAATGCGAGCGTCCTACTTTATTCAGAAGCTTGTTTTAAGACTATTTCTCTTTGATTTATAATACAAATGGTTATCATTAAAAGTTTAATAGCTGGCAGGAGGACTTTGCCCCCAAAATAAAAAAAATACAATAAAATAAAATAGGAACATAATATGAAACAAAATATAAGATTTCCGCTGTTTCCGTGCGTTTCTTGCTTTATTTTGGTCATTTGTTTCGGCTCAGTCCTTCACAACAGGTCCTGTTTCTTCAACATTTAAACACCAAGCAAATAAAATATTACATTGGTCTTCGTTCATAAAGAAAAATGTTAAATGATTTCAGTCTACAGTTGCAACTCCATATTGTGTCAACATATTCTCCAGCTGTTAAATCTCGACCTGCACGCCTCAAAGTAACGTTAAAACTAAATGAAAAAAGCTTCCTTGTGATCAAATCATGAACTTTTTCGCAATTTTTACTTCAACAAAGTTTCCCTAAGGAGACTTGAAAGCTAAAAAGTGTGATAACTAAATAATGCTAAAATAATAGACGTGTTCTCGCGGAAAATTGTAAATAAAATTATGTAAATTAATTTGTCTTCTATTTTGTTTTACAAATTGCCTGAAAAGTTTTTTTTTTTGTAACAGGATAAATCATTTTGAATAAACCTCTTCTGAGAGACAGCTCTTCTTCACGCAGCAGCTCGAAAAACCCCTGAAAAGTCGTCCAAAGCTCCCCGGACACCTACCATTATTGCAGAGCACTCCGGTCTGTATCGCCTCCTCCTCTGACTTGAGGTGCTGCGGCTTGGCTTGCTTTCGCCGGGACATGTTGATCTGTTTGTGCGCCTCGCTGCTGCCTTTCGCCGAATCATCTACAAGCAGCGAATGGGACGCTTCGGGAAGAGCGGGTTCGGTGAAATAAGAGATCGGAGGATGGTGTTGATACCCGAGTGCAGATTGCGCATGTCAGTGTAATTATGATGGAGGAAGGATAATGCTTTTACGATTCTAGCTGCCTTTCGATGGGTGATTGGCTGCCGTCCAGCCAACTCACGGTAGATATGGAAATGAGGGATGGTGTTTAATAATAATTAGTTCACTTCCTGTCCGATGTGCGGCTGATTTTACGCACATCTCCCAGCACCCGACATGGTTTAGTCCGATCTGAACTCCTGAGAGTCTTAAGCGTTTTGGAACAGTCTTGGTTTTAAGTCTGTGGTCAAATGCGGCATCTTTAGATAGTCCGTTTGAGTCTAAGATTGTTTTATTTCCTTTCTCAGCTCTTGGATTAGCTTAGACATTCCACTTTGAGTTGACTCCTCGGGAGGTGGATGGCTCGATGTCCCAGCTGAATCCCTCACACACACTCGAGGCAAAAGCGTAACACTAGCAGGAGCAGCCTCAGAGAAAATAGGCTGAACACCTAAAACTACCTCAAGCCTAGAATCAGTGCGACGGAAGAGGTAACTCCCTAACAGATCAGATTTCGTAGGATTGGATACGTGCGTAAAGTCAAACTTTGTGCGTAAAAATCTCGCTCAGGTCGCACGTAGATCCGATCTTAAACTGGTGACTGTCGGAAGTGAGACTCCCTGGTTTATCCGAGCTACCGGCGCTCTCCTTGTTGCCTCCGCCTCCGGTCCATCATTAGATGCCCTTCAGCCGCCTGCGATAGGCTACTGCCAGGATACCACAGGAGGTGTTGGAGCCCTTGCTTCATTTGTTACGACCTCCCACAATTTGGCGCCATAATAGACTGAAAAATGTGTCGGAGAAGAAATCCTCCCTCGAGTGAGCATCAGGGAAGTGTGCAAGATAAACCCAGATGAGCTCAGTTTGAAAATAAAACTAGGCTGAATACACCTTTTTTTGTAGCTTGTATATATGTTTTACCGGTTGGTTGACATAATAGCAGCCAATACAGACCAGAGCTTAAACTTAAACTCAGCTCAGTTATCGATAAATAAATAAATTAAAAAATCCTTTAAAAAAGAAAGTATACAAGAATATGAGGTGTATAATAAAATGTGTTTGAATCCCTTCCACAGACTGTAGCTATTTCAAAGCTGAGAGAAGAATGAAGCATACTTCAGCAAAGCTGTAATCCCCTTTCACCAGACATTGTCCCCAAACTTGTAATTATGTGGTATTAAAAGATGCAGCTGGGGGACGACAGAATCAGCTGTTGATAATTGCAAGTACTACACAACAGCCTGGTATTGATCGGCATGTCTCCTATTCCCCTGCTATAGAGAGATAAGGAGGCCCCACTCTTGCTCGAATATAATTTCTTCTGACCTATCAGGTTTCTACAGACTTATGATGAATAGCCAGAGTGGCCAAGAACGCTTATCTAGAAACTCAACCCTCCTTGATTCGATATTGATTCTTTGTAACCAGCGTCAGCACACAAAATCAAACTAGCAACTACTTGACCATGATCTCTTCCAGATTCTAACTTGGCGTCCACCGGTGCAGACTCCACTCTATGCCCGAAGCACCACTTGTTTTTAATCATTGTGAACATCTGTTAGACAAACAAATGTATCAGTTTATATTGTTTAATATGACGAGGAAAGGTAATCGTGCTGAGCCACTTAAATAAATTATATTCATTAATAAATAAGTGCTGAAAGTAAGCAATTACCCTAAGAATACACAAATCACTTAATTAATAATGAAACAAAAAAGGCACTTGGGAGTTATTCATGATGCTATTTAGGCGACCTATGCTACTAAAACTGCTTAGCTTTTTTCAGCAGGGCAGAAGAAGTCTCCAGTTAATTTTGGAGCAGCAGTAAGTGGAGTTGTGGTGTTAGATTGCAATACAAACACTGGCTTAATTTAAGAAACAAAGAGGTCCTGAATCCTGGATGAAGCTATTACACAAGATTTCAGTAGGATTTTTGTTTTCAGTGGTTTTGTTGGAAAAACAACTGACCAGTAGTATTCCAGGCTATTTAATGAAGAGAAGTCTAAAAAAGAACTTTTAAAGCTGTAAATACTGCAAAAATACAGCAATAGCATATAAGGATGGGTAAAGAAGAAAACAACATAAAGTACCTTTGTTTTGGATCGGACCACATATCAGTGTGTACCTTTTAAGGAATGACTTTAAAGGCCATATCACATGATTCACAACACTTTTAAGCCACTATTGATTCATGCGGATGAAGGCATTGTTGTTCTGGAAGAGAACACTGTTAAAAGTGATCTTTCAGAACAACTATGTATTGGTGTGCACTTAACCATAATTTCCTCCTGCAACCTTTTTTTCCCCCACCAATCCAGTGCCAGTGCCAAATCTAGAACCAGCTGTTTGCATTTCCAGTGAAAAAAAAAAAAGACCTGTGCTGGTGCCAAAAAGCTGGCACAAGCACTGCACCACAAAATTGCTGGGCCCAGATTTGGACCCATTGAAGTAAGTAACTAAGGGAGGGGTTATGGCAAGAAACTCACAGATGATTTGCAGATTTTGTCCACTATAATTTTCATCACATGGATCATGAACATGAAGTTTTGCTGCTTAATGCAATGTTATACTCAGTTCTCAAACCTGCAGAAATGTGGGCTGGTACCAAACCCAGGCACCAGCATTACATCTGTAGAAACCAGGCATCATGGCACAAAGGACCCAAACCATTACCACCGGATGCCTCGCTGTCAGGGCCAGTGACTCATGGTTTTCTTTTTTTGTGTCATGCTTCCTTGTGTTACATAATGTTCATTTTGTTGTACAAATCAAACCGTACCCGCCTATAATTATATGCCAAAAAAATCTGATATAAAGGAGGAAGAGGATTAAATTTCCAAACATGGGCTGCTATAGTCAGTAATAATCATTCTAGCCTGATATCCACTAACAGCTGAAAAAGCACAGGAAATGTGATATCAGTGGCTATGGCATGAATAACACAGAAGGTGTTTCTTTTCTTTCAGGAGCCTGAAAATGATAAATACCAACAAATCAACAAGCATTTCTCCTAGAAACAACATCACATTTAATATAGATTACATTCATTCATGTTTTGTCCACTCCACAAAAACTTGGAAAAGATATCAATTAATATAACAAAGTTTTTTTAGTGTGTTTGAAAATAGTGTTTGAAAATAGGCCAAATACACTATTATGTTTGAATCAATATTAAATGGAAGGTAAAATCTGTCATTTGTAATGTTTAAGTTGTTTGCACATTTGCGTATCAGTCATTTCTGAGCAAGAAATTGACAGTGAAGTTGACGTACTTGCCAAGATTACAATTTGATTCTTCAGAATTGAGAAGATTGTCTGCAACCACATTTTGTCTGTATGAAAATTACAGTAGGCAGTAATTTGCTAGCAGCTAAAAGGAGGAGCAGATACACCAGCGGCTCATCAGCCGGTGCCAACTGAGGAATGCGAGGACTGCTGTACAGAGCATGAGGCCACAGATGGAGATATGACAAGCTAATGGCCCCTGAAGACAGTGATCAGCCACGAGAAAAATGCCAAACTTTCCAGAGATATATCAGGCTGAAAGACACGGCAAGACTTTGAAACTATCTATTCATACTGAGGTATTTACTGACTAACAGGAAAAGCCTCACGGAGAATCTGCAGGGAATAATAAAAATGTTTATGCACAGATTTTTACCTAAAGAGCTTCAATGTGTTCACTTAAACCTGACTGGCTTACGTGGTGATGATTAAAAGACTAATGTTGTGCAGCCAAAAACTGGTTAAACTCACCAAAATGTTTTTAAAATTGTATTTTTAGTTGTCTTAATATGAGCAGAAGATCTACAGTGAGCTTTAAAGTGACCTAAAATATTGTGTGAAGTTGATAGACTGTTAGATCGTTTTGAATAAAATAATTTCATACATGCTTAAGAAGACATTGGTGTTAAAATCTTCAAATATTCTTTAAAGCTATTTTAGCTAAGCCTGATTTCCTGAGAAGTTCATTGATAGTGGAAAAATCTACAGATCAAATAATATTCTGTGCTGAAGAAAGTAAGAGTAAGAAGTAAGAAAGTAAGAGACCTCATATGTTCTGTGGCACTGCAAATTATGTTAAAATAAAGCTTATGATGTTAAAAAAAAAAAAAAAAAAATTAATGAAAAAAAATTAAAAAAAAAAAAAAAAAAAAAAAAGAAAATTT
>VUQG01023597.1:0-16748 GCA_015106755.1 Etia nguti
TTGGTAAGCTACGAAGCCGCACCGCTTGATGGATTGTAGGAGCATTATGGCTACCGTAGTCAGGAGCCTCACGGAGTAATACGTACTGTGCTTCAACATAATATTACCGAATTGTGTGTGTATAACCTCTTTTTAAGTTTTGTGGATATTATACATGGTTATGCTCAGGATATGTCGACCCATTTCCACTGGAAATGCCTTTTGGTTAAACTGTCAGCAAGGAATTTGCATTTGCACTGTTAAATTTTTATATAGCTTTAATGCACATAAAAAACAGCTGCTTGTTTAAGTGAAAATACATTGATGGGGTTTTTTTTTTTGCACTAATAAAGTTGTGGAGTTGTAAAGTATTTTGTCTCGCGTCAATTATATTGTCAGTTATATCGTTGTCGCAAATTTTCAAATATATATCGTGATAAATATTTTTGGCCATATTGCCCTGCCCTATAAGCAGCTATGCCACAAAGAATCCTCAATGCAAAATGAGGTAACAGTTTACAAATTTCTCACTAAATATAAGCTACTTGTGCATTTTTTTAATCATATCTTTATTAGTCCTTTATTTATCCAGGTAAAAATCTCATTGAGATTAAAAACTTCATTTCCAAGAGAGACCTGGCATCATGGCAACAAAAGTCAAAATACATGTACCACATAAGTACATAACATTTAAAACAAATACAATATCCCGTACAAACTGACAATCTGAAAAAACAGACAAAACAAAATCCTTTTGAAATAACTAGAAACGTACAAAAGACTATGGGTTTGTATGCTGGAAAGGGCAGTCTGTGTGATTCCAGGTAGTAATTTACACACTGATCCCAAAAGACATAAGGGGATAAGACAGTTTATTGGACTTGTAATGATTAATTTGGGAAAGTTATAATATGGTACTCAGAAAACCTGCTTCCTTTCAATGTTTTTACACCAACAAAGGGAGGAAAAGATTTGCCAAACACAAAGAGTTATGCTCGTTTCCATTTCACTTTTCAAATCTTTTAAGCACCAAGTTCTATCATTATGAAGTGGAAAACTATCACCTGTAAAAACATTTTAAGTGAGGGAGTTACAGGTCAAAAGATATGGAATCAGTCCATGCACTAAAAGACTGAACCACACAGTTTTCTTGAGCGTTAATGTATTAATGTGATATTGTTGATTCCCTGCAATGAAAAGTTCCTTTTTCATGAAACTACCTACAGGGAAGTCAGAAAAGTGACTCATGGTTGATGACCTCAGAGCATTTACTTTCTAGATTTGAATGAATGGTGGTCCTCCTTTAGCCACAAGATAAACTTGACTAAGAGGAGACGAACAACATCTGTTCACACCTGCTGTAGAACATTTGTAGGTTATATCAGATGGCCCATTTGATACCACTGGTTTATCTGTGTCTACCTAAAACCCTAAACAGAAAAGATATTCATCTTTTCATTTACTACTATTAAATGATTTAAAAATGTTTTCCTTGTATTATTTTCAGTAAATGATTCAAAGCATGTGCTGCTATATATTACTGGTATATGATTTGCTGAAAGCAGTGCACTGCAAAAATGAACAATTAAAATGTAAGCTTTATGCTACTAAGATAAAAAGGAAAATTGAGAGTTTTGATTTTCTGGAAAAGTAAAGCACATCAACTTTAAGGGTGAGAATTACTGTGAGACTATAGTTGGTAGATAACAATTGAAATACAAAGTAGTATCTCTGAATGCATAAAAACAGCTTGTGCTAAAAAACACTAAAGTTATATTATTAAGAAGTCCTCAAGCGAACCGATGGCTGTGAAAGATATCCTTAATGCAATGCACACATTGTTATCTGAGAAATGATTACAAATTGTGATAAGGTTCTCCAAAGCCACAGCTGCAGGCTGTTAATGACAGTGAATGCACAGGAGTGCGCAAGCTCATGTTATGATTGCACACTACTGGCAGACACACCAAACCTAAACTGAAGTCTTTCAACCCCTCAGGCTTCGGTCCCATCTAGCACTAGCCACCACACAACGGCCTCTCCTCAGATTACAATGATTCCACGCCCCTCAATGATTTCTTGGAGCCTCTAATTAGTGCACGCACTTGTGTTTGGCATTCAGAAAAATAAAGATTGAGTGTCATTGTTTTTACTACAGCCATCTATTTGTGCTGACCCTCTGGAATTCTGTGTCTGAGTCTGGATTTAGACATGATATCAGCATCAAAATCAGCCATTAAGTGAAGAATAAATTCACTCAAACGCATTATTGTCTTTATCATTTATGAAGTCTGTAGTTACTCACTGTTGCCTAATTCATACGGACAATTTCTGAATACGATTTGTTTAGATTTCCAAAAAATATGAACTGTTGGCCAAATAGGTGTAACTGCCACAGTATAGGTAAACAATGTAAGGACAAAGACATCACAACAGTTTCAAAGATAGTGACAAGCGATTTCTGCATACCAAAAACCAAGAGCCTAGAAAAATACATGCACAAATATATTTCATGTTTTTCCTTTTTTCACTCTAGTTTTGCACAAGTTACAACAGTGTACAAGCTTTTCTCTGTCTTAAAATTGCTGTCACGTGCTGCATTATACAACGATGCCCCTCATCAACCTGCATTTCCTTGTTAGCTGTCACATACATAATTAATATCAAAGCTAATTATTGTAAAGAGAATGGACTGATAGTTGAAAAAAAGAAAGAAAGGAAAGCAGAGCTGTGAAATGTGAAACACCAGGAGACAGAAGTACCGTCCCCTTCTGGCTAAAAAAAAAAAAGCCGTTGACAGATGAATTGGGTCTTTTTTAAACTTTGTTTCACAGCTGTGGATGGCAGCTCCAGGCTGCTTTGTAGTCACATCTGTGTGCTGGACAGCTGCATATTTGGAGAAAATTACAGTTTGATCTGCGGCGAGCCAGATTGGAAGACAGCTTTGCTTTACCAGATCCAGACACTGCTATTAAGACTGATCAAAGATCCAGATTTTGCAATGAACATAGCTGAGAGATTTGATACCTGATCAGAACCCACTTTGGTACTCCTTGGCTCTAAGACAGAAACATTCAAATCTACAATACAAGGCTTACAGGAGGTCAATAATGTTTTCAACTAATGATTTCTAAATTGTTCTGGGGCCACACAAGTGTGTTCTGGAATGTCAGGAAACCTTAGGTTGCAACTTGGAGAACAGCCAAAGTCACACACTCAATGAGTTTGTCTTCACACATCTTCCTCCCTTGTCCCATTACTTTAATCTTATCTTAAATCAGAAAAATCCAAGTAACAGAGAACTCCCAGTGATCACTGTGCAAAATTCCCTGTAATGTAAAAACTAAGAGCATTGCAGCTACTAAGCAATGATTATCTAAACACAACATCTGTCTTGAATTCCCAAAAAATAAACTTACAATTTACATGGCAAACACACCCTCTAAGCAACCCTTTAAGAAGCTTGGAGCAATGCAACAAAATCTGGGTAAAACCTTGAATGGTCTGATGGGATTTTAGCTGTAAGAGAAAAGCATTCAGTATAGAAATAGATAAACATACAGCTCAATTCAGTTCAATATTGGCAATTTAAAGAGAAATTCTTTGGTCTATGGCTCTGCTTCCAGATACAGATCAGTTTCTTTAAGGAGCTTGCCATGGATCTCTAATTACTGCCACCCGACCAAGCCTCTATAACCTTTTGGTCCAGCTGTCGACAGAAGAGAGGCTGTAGGTCTGAACCAAGGGTAATGAAAGTATACCCCTTTGAACCTCTATTTACCAAGGGAGGGTTTACTGAGCACAACTGCTCTTTTCCTGTGACATCTTGCTTTTTCTTCCAAACACACAGGCCTCTTGCTATCCGCTACAGACATAACTGCAGAAAAGCAGCCTTGCATTGTTGTATACAGAATGTATACAAAATTCAAACTGATGAAACCATGTTCAAAATCTTGCTTTGTTGGTAATTCAGTCAATTTAAGCAAATTCAAACTCACTTATTTTTCTGTACCTAAAAAAGAAAGAAACAAATACACATGAGGAAATGTTAGTTTTTGAGAAAATAGTGTCTGTAAATACACCAAATACACCAGCATAAAAAGTTGCCAAGAGGCTGGATTTGCTAAACTAAGCATGTTTGTACCTGGATCTTCAAAGTTGACATGAGTGGCAATTTCAGGATTAGAAAAAGGGAAAATTGATGTTTCTAAAGGTGGATGTTTGAAGGCAGTTCAGTGACTTAAAGTCTGCAAGTTAATTCTCTTTATGGATCTCTTTAATCAATATTATAAAGAATTACAATGGAGTGTAGTGTGGTTTTAAGAAAAAAAACTAATTTCTTTAATTATCTAATTATCTAATTATCTTAAACATTAAATCTTTCTCTCATTATGTCATTAAGCCCTGTTTAAAAAATTACAAAATTTCACATTTCAGAGCATATTAAATACTACCGCAGTTTATGTGAGATTAGAATAGAGATAGGCAGCTACCTTCCAGCTCTGTGCAAGTTATTGCAATAACACAGATGGACATGTTTGCTGGTTAAGGGCAAATTTGGCACCTTGCACTGATTGATTTCAATGAAAGGGGGGGGGGCTTCCTGGTGTAAGACATGGGCGTGTCACACTGCATGAATGAAATTCAATTCCAATTGAGTGTGAAAGTCAGGCTGCTGTCTTCTCCAATAACTCTGATTAACTCATTAAGCACCAGATGAAGCTGGTGATTCAGTGACCTTTCATGCTTCACCTTAGCTGATTCTGATTGGCTAATTGCATACAAATCATTAAGTCAAACAATATCTCATTTAAAATAAGCTCACTCATTTAGAAACACATCCAGTGATTATTTAATGGTTTCTCTCTGCATAAATCATCAAATTTTTGTTGCGTAAGGTAAACTTTCTTATGTGGACTTCAGCACCTGAACTGCAAGTAAATCTTGCCTGACCTTCTATCACATCTGCATCCTGCTACACAAATATAGTACTACTCAATGGGTAACATTTCCCGAGGAGCACTGTGATATCATCAAACTCGCTGGACATGATTTTTATGTGCTCGTTTAGGGAACGGCTTTCGATATAACAAATAAATGGGAACTCTCACCACTTAGCTTCCAATTTGCCTATACACAGTTCACTGAGTCTCAGATTGTCCACTGTTTGAGGACAATCTGAGGCTGTCTGACTCTCCTACTGCTCATAAAAAGGCCTTTTAATCATCCGCATCTGTTTGCCTCCAAACATAACCTCGCAGTTTGATGATTATTTTATCTTTAGAAACAATGAATATTCATGATGCGGCATTCAAGCAACAGTAGTCGCATAATTATCTCTGGAGATAAATGGATACAAAACAGATGTCTGCTCCTCTAACATCAGTGAATATGTGCATCTGAGTAAATATGTCAAGTAATGGAGGGGATGGGGGCAGGGTATAGCCTAGGGAGGTTGCCAGTGTATTGCAGGGCTAACAGAAAGATATAGACCAGTCATGGTCACAGTCACACCTATGGACTATTTACAATTGATGTCTTAGGGACTGTGGGGTTAACCTGGAGAACATGAAGAGAACCTATGGAAGCACAGGGAAAACACAGAAGGGCCCCAGCCAGCCAGGAACCATCTTACTGTCAGGTAATGGTGCTAACCAAAGCCACAATGTTACCCTATACAAATACTATACATTAGTGTTATAGCCAAGGTACAGTAAACACCACATGTAGACCAAAATGTAGACATAACAATGAATCAAACTGTATCCTATATGACATGTATTAAAGTGTTTCTTATTTTTTCACAGCTTGTAAACCTCATTCAATTTGGACTAAAATTCTGGAGTGCTATGTGCAGTCATTGGTACTAAGCAGGAATCTTTATTGGTCAATAGCTAATCCATTCACTTACACCAATCACACACATTTCCTTTGTATGTGACTGGTGGTCATGGTGGAAGACAAGAATGTTTGTTTCCCTACTGCATCATTAGAGTAAATATTAACACAGTATACTTTGGAATACTCTTTTTTTGCTCTGACTGCAAATGAGTTTACCTTCATTTGTAGTTGCTGAAAAGTACCTATGAGTAATGAGTTTGCATTTAATGAGTAACCAATTATTTTCTGCTTTGAAGCAACAAGTCCTGTTCGTTACTTGATCTCTTGGCTATTTAGGTAGACTAATCGAAGTCACTTTACAATAACAGTAAATGTCTGAGCTTTGATTGTGTGTGGGGCTGCAATTTTTTAAATGTATATTACTGCCTCAGTATGATTTTCAATTAAAATTCAGATGATAACAAGCTTTTTATGTACCTAAAAACTATTGTACTAAATACTGCTCTAAAAAGCAAAACAAACACACACACAAACACACACACACACACACACAATGATGTAGGACCATGTGAGTGATCTTTTTTATTTTTTAAATCTTTGTTTTCACAAATTACTTGAGTTTTGGAATTCATACTTATGTTCAAACCTATCTTACAATAAAATGATGAATGCAAAATCCAGCTGCTCTCTGCCTATGTGATAACTGACAATATTTAATATATTGTCAGTTATATTTATAACAGAAACACTGGCAGCGGCAGAGTGGTTAAAAAAAAGTTACACTGACAGCAAGCATGCAAACACGTCCATAATCTGCCTCTGAAAACTGAACACTGCAAACATCCAATACTGCAAACGTTGCCAAAAACAAGCCAACTCAGTGACCTGCTCAAATCTCTGCTAAAGCCTGTCAACAGGTGTGAAGGGAAACAAAGTGCTGAACAAACTTTGGCTGTCAAGGCAGAAAATGAAAGATAGATTTTGACAAACGGAGTTGTGCATGAAAGATCTGCCTTGTCATTGGTGTCTCATTAGTTGCAGTAGTTCCGGGCCATTTTAATGCTGTCGTCTGTAAAAGTCCTAATTAGAGACAGCTGAACAGATGAAAAATGTGGAGTAGGAGGAGGAGGAGAAGGAAAAAGGGGCACCTTTTCATGTGAAAGAGAGACTTCTTAAGGAGTCTCTCTTTCTCACAGCATTATTCATTCACGAGGTGTCCTTCAAGCTGTTATCAAACAATCTTCCCTGTGAAGAAGGAAATGGACTGTGAAAGTCTTGGGGAAATACAACTGGTGGGTAGTAAAGTGGACATTCTCTTTCACTCTCAAGATGATCCTAGATACAGATATGTCTGTATTTTATTCATTTAGTCTATTATTAATCATTTTTGCATATTTTGTCACCTGCATTCCCAAGCCAGCTGAAATAAATGGTCTCACCAGTGTGTCCTGGGTCTGCCATGGGGTCTCCAACTGGTTGAACGTGGCCAAAGTACCTCACAAAGGAGGCATTCCAATCAAATACTTGACCAAAGTCAGCTAACCACCTATTGTTAAGCATTTTAGATGAGGGGAAATACACCCTAAATTTACAATTATACGATAAGGGCTGTATTATGAAGTTCTACCTGAACTTAGTTGACTCCAAGAATAAAAATATGAACCATAACAGGTGCCCTTTAACATTTTTACAGCACAAATGGGAACTAAATTTACAAGGGACAAAGCTACCAAGCTTACGTACACTGCTGAGGTTTAAGATCAGCCAAGACAAGAGATAAGACATAAAACACGCAACTGTGCTAAATCTAGAAACTAAACAAAACTCAAAAAAATAAACGGCGTTTTTTGCCCTATCTAAATGTTCATTACTTGAATGTGGCAGACTGCCCACTTTATGTCATGTCAATGATCACCTGTGTGGAGACAAACTCAATCCTTCCACTCAGACTGTGAACACTATCTTTAACTTCATTAAAGATCGAAGGCCTTTAATACACATAACGTTAGACATTTAAGACTTTTCAGGGGATTTATCATTCTTTGTCATTCTTGTTTCCACTTGTATCCAGATGTAACACAATTCTATGTCAACAACAACATTAAACACCTCTTAGTCACAGTGGATATTTTGACTTTCCAGTCACGGATCTGTCTAATACATTAATAAAGGCTCGTCTGACCCATGTATTGTGCATTCTGGCACAGCTTATTGGCACACATTTGCCTTTCCTGCTAATACAAGCCTGCTGTGAGAAATGCCACACCCAGTGGTGTAGTTAAATGGCATAATACCTAGCAGTAAAACACATTATGCCCAGTACTTCCTAAATGACAATATTCTGCTTTAAAGGTGCTATAAATATTATCACCCAGTTTCTATATTTCACATTTTTAACAGTTCTAAATTTACCGCCATCTTCTAATTGCACCATAGTCCCTGTGTGTAATTCCACATCATCGAGTTTCTCAAATGTTGTATGCCTCAAGTGATACTGAGCTATGCAACATCTGGGCACTGAGCCCTTTATATTCTGCCCATCTGTACCAAACACAACCACAATCACATTCCCTTTTAATCATTAAGTACCCTGTTTAAAGCATTTAGCATGGCAACACTTTCAGAGAGCTCCTCACAGTACCCGTACTGCTACCCATTCAACATTAAACTAGTATTCATGTTTCAAAAAAAAGTGAAAGAAAGAAGTGTCAAGGAATCCCTTACTAACCCACTATAAGATTCCCTGTTGAATGAATAAAGTCCGCTTTTCCAGTAAGTTACTTTGTTTTGCCAGCTTTTTTTTCAGTGTACAAGGACAGCAGCCCTTCATCCTGCAACAAACTGCCACAATAACACAGTGTATCATATTTATCACAATTTTGTTCAGTGCATTGTAAATGGGATACAAAAGGCCAAGTCAAGTGTCAGCATATCTCTTTACAATCTTTTGTAGAAAGGCTTTTAGTTCATTTTTGGCGCTTGTTGGTTCTTGCATGAAATACAAACACATGAATCTTCACTGCGTGTACAACAACAAATAGAGGTTAATTTATTGGCCCAACATGAAAACAAAGAATATCACATTTTGAACAATATTATAAGAAAATCTGTGGAAATTCTACTTCAGATGTCATCTTTGTGAGGAGTAATATTATGTTCTGTTTTAATTTGTTCTCTGTTCCTAGTTCCAGCTTAATCAGGTGATTGACAAACAAATAATTCATGCATTAAACTTGATCCTAAACGATGATGTCGTGTCCATTATTATGCTCGACATTTGAACAAGCTCCAAATTCCACAAGTAAAATTGCTTCCCTCTCGTATCCAACAAACTGTAAGTTCCTATGCCAAAGATTTACCTTGAAGACAAAACATTTCCCAGCACCACAGGATAACCCTGTACTACAACATACTTGAGTAAAAGTAAAAGTCACTCTTGTTTTGTTAAAAAGAAACTGCTGAAGGTCCTGTTCTGCGTGCAGACAGCGATACATGAACATGCTCACACACAGTTGGCAAATCATTCTGGTCAGTCATAAGACCTAATAGCTAATGTGTATTTTCATTCCAGCTGGACTGGAAATGAAACGGATACCCTCTCTTGGGGATCCAAGCGTAAGCACGCCGGGGCTGACTTCATCCAGCATGCACCGAAAACCTATTTGTGCTTTGGGAAAAGCCATACATTCTCAAAATAGTACGTGTGATTGGGTTACTGACTCTGTATGGCACTGGCATAGCATCGTATATCACATCTCACCATGTGCTACATGACATAATCCAGCCAGCATGAGACGGCAGTGTACCAATGATTACTGGGACAGGTGTGCTTTTTATTTCACCCCTTAAATGCATTAGAGATGGGATATTTCACATCTCCATTTAATAGCTTCTGGTTCTTTTCTCACTCTCCTCCAGTGGCACATAAACAAGAAATAAAGGTCATTTAATTTCCATTGGAGTTTAGTTAATGACTGAAAACTGAAGGTAAAGGAATTACTTCATATAAACTCAGAATATTGAATCATGCTGTACATATCAAGGTACCTCCATAAGCAACACATGAAAAGATCAAGTTCACTGACATGCTAAATAGTTCAGCTACGCATACATGAGCTCTGGCAAGCCAAAAACAGCCCAAAGCCCTTGACCTGATGCACACCATGCTGCAAGGGATAAAATATTAATCTAAAAAGTATTTACTTTCGTAGTGATTCTTGCAGACTGTTATCGATCAGGTAAAAAATGTTCTCTAAAGGTAGAGTAGTTCGAGTAGTCCAGTCCCACGCAGATGTATTTTTTTCCTGGTCAGATCGGTGCACAAGTTGATTAAACACAAAGGAAACTGCCAAGTCACTACTGAACAAAAAAAAGAAGACACTCACTATAAGCTGTAGTTTGTATTCCAAGGCATTACAAGCACTGTAATGAAAATGTTTAACTACAGAAGCCTGGAAATATATGCCAACAATACACCTGACAAACAATCATCCACATTTACACGACACTGTACAGCTTTTCCATGTTTGGACTAGGAACAGACTTGGGTTGTAGTGTACCGTACATCTTTGTTATAAGTTCATAAAATATAATGCATGCTTTCAAAGTCGTTTTACTGATTAAACGAAATATACAGGCCTGTTTATGCCCAATCCAATGAAAATGTATTCTTTCCAAATGTGTGCTGTAAGTACAGATTTCGCTTTTTGTATTCAAAATTATGTTTTAACGTTAGTAAAATGCTACCATTATATACAGATCATTGACTTATTCTCATAAACTGCCAAAACTACACATTAAGCACTGATCTGTCTAATATGTATTCTAAGCTGTATGAGGGTGTTCACACATCGCTAACTCTTGCTGCCTCTTTCTAAAATTAGCATGCTTAATGATGGTGCTTGATAACCATGAAATGTCTCTGCTGCATCAGATGAACCTAGTCTCAGTTTCACACATGATGAACCCTTCTCATCATAATCAGGAGGAAGGGGGACAGCTGGGATTATTTGTGCCACAGTGTTGGGTCTGCATACTATAATCCCTTACTCAGGGCTCCACTGTTTGCTTTCCTCTAAGATATATGCCCCATTTTGGCATGGATCTTAGACTCAGCAGTGTCCTAAAACAGAGCAACTTTTCACAAATAGCTGCAGTTTTGTACAAAAGTTTTAGAAGCTCTAGATGTTTAGATTCTTAGCCACCAGAGACTGCACTAAAGAAACAATCACTCCAGGTATAGTATAGCCAGACTCATAAAGACCTATCATCAGAAGCATCTCATCCAGCCTAAATCAACAGAAGCCCCCCCCCCCAAAAAACCAACCTGTTCTTCAAGACCTCCAAGTTCTTCAAATTGCCTGGAGAAATGTACTCATTAAGGGCCATTTAGACCACATAACCAGATAAAGTCTTTTATAGGACTGCTTTTGAAAACACGCTATCTATGTTATTAAACAGTTATTATGCTATTACATCTGGTTTACATACCACATTAGAGATAAGTAAGGATGATTGTGGAAGACAAAAAGTTCCAGAAGTTCCACCTTATCTATATTAGTTCTTGAGCTGTTACTTTTATTTTCCTTAGTAACTACCAGATAGATAGATAGATAGATAGATAGATAGATAGATAGATAGATAGATAGATAGACATGGTGAATCTGAAGAGTCATAACAGGACACTTTGAAATACCTCTGTGATAGAAGGTGATGACATCTGCCAAGTTATGCAGACATGCCAGAGACAGTAACCAAGGTCAACTCATCTCACTGCCAAGATCTTTAGTCAAGGCTGGAATTCCAGTTACCGTAAGAAACCAATACTCACAGGACAACTGAGGTCTGTGTTAAAACAGTGCCACATTGGCCAGGTTTCAAACTTCACAGCCTCAAGATGATCCAAATATGTTATCAATGGAAACTCCAGTTTTAGAGGGAATCTGTTTTGTTACAACAAGAATGATACTGATTCTTGCCAGCCTTTGATCAAACAATCTTTTAGAGCTCCCCCCTTTTTTAAACATTACTATCATAGTTTTTATATTACATGGCTTCAGAGATAAGTGCAATCTCTTGCCTTGACATGTTTTGTTTTCAGTGCAAAATGCACCTAAATTACCACTGTGTAACTCAAATTCTTATGCAGCCCATAATAAAGATTGTCGAAGTGCAATATATACAACCATGGAAATGTGATATACACAATAGAGGGGATAGATTAGTTTGATTAGAGTGACTTTATAAACTACCTAAATGAAAATGGAATGCAACTTACATTGTGATGTTCATGTGTTAATGTAGGCCTTTGGCAATAAAAGTAAGTATATCTTGCTCTATGGATGTATTTTTCTCCAAAAGAAGTTATAATATAAATCAATAACCATTCATTCCAGTACGAAAATGCAAATTCTGTTGTGAACACCATGTTAATTTACAGAGAAAAGCTGGTATTTGCTGTGATAAGTAACTTTTACTTTAGCCAGATATAATGCACTAGTCCGACACTTTCATCAGATTATGAGAATCAGCATTAGTATCTGCATTATTTTATTTAAAAGTGCAAATTTATATACTGTTCTGGAGAACATGCATTTAAATCAGAATTTCTCATTTTCCTTTTGCTTTGTTTTATTCACCCTGCTTTATGTTTAGATGCTTTGTTCTGTGCCAGCTAGTTATGCTGTAGCTACTTGAGTTATTGTGCCAAAGCAGCTGATAACATTCACCAAGTCCTTCCATTTAGGGAGCTAAATTGCTTTTCGATTTAAGTAATTTCATTCTGCTGATAAGGAAAAAAAAACATGATAGAAAAGTTATCTGTATTTATTTTGCTTGTGAACTATAATATAACATTTTTAACAATGTGAGTGAAATGGCAGCTTTCAGAACAACTATTCACCAGGAAACACTGACAAAGCTGAACATTTGAAATGATATTGCCTGCTCTCAATTCTTATCTGGAAGCTGGTAATATTTCAGAAAGTGGATTTCTTATTTGAGGGCAGCAGACAGAGACAGGACAATGAGCCTGCTACAGACGTCAAGCTGATAAGAAAAGAAACACAGCAAGAAAATATATTATTTTACAACAATATTTATCCTATTACTGCATGAAAATGAATGTATTTGCTCGCTAACATCCTGATTTTCCACCTTCAAAAGCATCAGAGTACACAAAGTGGATCTACTGAACATCTAAGGCTATTCAAACTTAAGTGACTCACTCCAGGCCTACCAAGATGAAGATGTACTGTGTTCATGTTTCCAAAAACAGATTTTGTGAAAGACTTCACCAACCCTTAAGTTTTCAGGTTCTTTCATACATTCTGTCTTCATGAGGGAATTTGAAAAAAGATCCTATTTGGGATGAAAACACATTTTAAAATGTTAAACACATGTTTTAGGAAATGTGAATAGGTTTTGGCCAATTTAAAACTGACAACTCTAATACATGTTACAGGCACCTATTCATGTTGACACTTGAAGTTACTTAACTTTAAAAAAAAAGAGGACCGTCTTACAATTTCGCAATACAGCGGAAAAATAAATCTTAACAAAAAAATTCAGTACTTTCAGCTGCATCCCATGATGACTTGGATCCAATTTTACAGAAGATTACCTTTGTGCTTCCATGTATCTCTCAGTGATACTTAAAACAGTGCTGAATAGAAAATTATAATAGTAGGAATGGCTGCTGTTGACTAAACTACTGAATGTCTTTTATATGGGGAGTAATGAATGAATAACTGTGGGGATGTTTTGAAAACACTGCTCATTTTTTTCCCTTTTATTCTATTATCAGTTAGACATTAATTAGTTAGTAATATCATTGTAATCGTTAGATAGAAAGAGAAAGTTGTTTCCATGTGCACAGAAAATTACATTTTGTTAAGAGACCAAGTTGTTCCCTCAAGGATCAACTCGTTGTTACTTCCTACTTGTTACATACTGATGCTATTTCGAGAATTTATTCTCATCATATTGTAATGCAGTGGATGATCCCTTACTATTGTGCCTCGCAAGGAAGAACAACAAGCAAAAATAAAAGTCCAAAAGGTAGGAGGCAAGTTGAAGGGCTCACAGCATAATCACAGTGCTTTAAATCAGAAGACAGGAATTCAACTCCCAGCTTGGATTGCTATTATTATCTTTTCAATTTGCTTTTTTTATTTATATTTATATTTTATTATTTTTTTTAGATTTAAGCACCCGCACTGTGTGTTTAGTTTTATAAAAACACCATTGTTTGCATTAAAATGTAACCTTTCACATTAACCACTAAAACAAAGTTCCACCTTATGCAACAAGTTTGTCCATCATTTCCTTGCAGCACAAGCAGAGCATTTTCTTGCAATCCATTTAATGGAAGTGAATCCATTTAATATGCTGAGGGACGATTGAACTTTATAGCACCACGATGCATGATGAAAAATGCATGAAAAAGACTAGCCAGTGCAATGTAATTTGAAGCCTTTGGGGTGGAGAACAGGTTGAAGTGATTGGTGGAAGTCAAAGCTAAGCTAACAGGAAAATGACTATAGTATTTACAGTTAACAGGAAGCAAATTCTCAAATAAAGTCAAAATTTTACTCTGAGTGTGTAAAACTGACACTAAAACATTATGTGGTTCACAATTTTACTGTTTCTTGATGCGCTGCTACAAAGAGGCAATGAAACTAATTAACTTTTTGGAGAACAAGGTATCAGTCCCTTTGTTCTCCAAAGAGGGGATGCACATCCCTTGAGGGTTACATCAGGAAGGCATCTGGCTTAAAAACCTCCCAAATCAAATTTGTGGAGCTACCCACTGTGGTGACCCCTTATGAATAAGGAGCAGTGGAAAGTAGCTTTAAGGTATTAGTCCCCTCCCCCTTCTTGCATTTTGTTTGTATAACAAAATGGTCTTCAATATACCACTGGCTGCCAAAGCATTGTGTGCAGTGAAGAAAAATTCACAAACACTGAGCCAAGAAAAGACAGAATAGCTTTCTATAGAGACTATTTTTCCTCACTAGAGCTTAAACCTATGACCCAGAGCCCCCGAAAAGCCTCTTGAGGTGGTGGGAGAGACGGTGCACTGGCTGCCTGAAATGACAAACAGCAGGCAGGCGGTGGCATGCTTTGCTTGCCAAATACAGCACTCCATGTTCAAATAGTGCTGACAGGAAAAACATAGACACTTTTATCCAGGGTCCCCCACTCTGGAGTGAGATGTTGAAGGGAAAATTTCCTCTTGCCAGAAGACATAGACCTGCCTGTATCCAGTGGTTTCTACTGCTACTGTTGTGGAAAATTCACATAAGTGCATTTTTCTTTCTCTTACTAACACTAAATGGTTATTCAGAAGCTGATGTATTTAGTGACTTCCATATTGGACAGGGAAAAGAAGCCAAACTCGTTTGTATAAATGAAAAAAATCCATCATGTTCACTCAGCAAATAAAAACCCTGATAAACCTCTCCTTATAATTGTGTTTTTCATCTCACTATAATGATCTCCTTGGTGTAACTTCTGTCCTCTATGCTTCCCACTGAGTTTATTGAACATTCGAGCCATCCATTTTCTTTGATGGTTTTAATTCAGCCAAGCATACCGGCTGCTATTGCACTGCCCACTACAATGATTAACTGCATAGTGCTGCATTCATTCATTCAAGCATATCCATCAAAGCACGGATCCCTCTAAGTGGAAACAAGCTTTCCCAGGGTCAGGAAACATCTAACCTGTATTAAAGAATGAGTCGAAATTCCAAGGCAAGCACGTTTTGTTTGACTGGTTTCAGAGTCATATCGTAATTTCATATTTAAACCCAGAGCTAAGCACTATGGAAACCCCTTAAAATAACATGGTGGATACATAAACGCCAGCTGGTCACATTTAGTAGAAGAGGCTTGACCCATTACAAATGACTATGTTTGGTCTTGTCAGGGCAGATTTAGTAACAGTGGGCTGAGAACAAAAAAAAATAAAAAACAAAAACATTATACTTCTTAACTTTAAAAATACACATTACACATACTGTACAACATGAATTGAGATGACATAATAGTATCATAATTTTTATTAAATGCTTGTTTCACCTTTAAGAGTGGGACAGTGATTTTATATTAGTTTTTATGTTTGTACTATACTTAGATTGTGTCAGCTGTTTTAAAATTATTTCAACTTTAGAGAGAGAAAGATACAAATTTAAAGCTCTGTCTTGAACACCTGCTCCACTGAGTGCAATTAAAGTTTTTAGATGCATTAATCCTTGAATAAAATTTGACCCAAAGTCAAAAAACTGCTTTCACTCAGCCAAATAAACTAAACTTAATTTAGTTTTAGTGTAAACATTTCAGCTCTATCATGAAATATTTCTTACAAAAAATGCTTCTTAGGAGTTGCAATTTACTTCTTGCCTTAAGTGATTTTGTATACAGGCTAAGATCTTTGACTCTTTATTAAATTACCAAGTATTTCTCAAGGCAGTTGGTTATCTTTTAAATACTGTGGCTAGGCAAGCCTTAGAAGTACTTTAGCTGTCAATCACTTAAATGAATAGGATTTTGCCAGCAACCAAAATGACTCCTCCTACTTTCCTACTCTACAAATATGCTATTAACAGCTGTTCTCGGCTATCGGAGAACGAACACATATTGTACTCTATGTTACACCTGAAAAAGTCATGATTCATACGAGGCCACCCAGTATGTTCCCGGTGCAAATGTCTTGTTTTTCTATATCATAATCCACTGAATGTATAATGCTCCTCTGTCCTCCATCTATGTATAAGTGGTACACTGCATATGTTCCCCATAGGCCATTGACCCTTATAACCCCAGTCCTCCCTCTAATCTCTTAATCTTTAGCGGAACAGCAGCCTCTGTGATCATTGGCAGGTCTAGTCTGGTGCATACCTTCCTCCAGTGGTGCTCGGGGGGGGG
>VUQG01023597.1:25901-41356 GCA_015106755.1 Etia nguti
AAAAATATTAGCCCCCCCCCCCCCCCCCGCCGTTTTTTTTAAAAACATTTTGCTTCCAAAGAGTCAGACTGCTTGCAATTTTTAAAGTGGTCTTAACTAATAGTTCTCCATAGTTTCTCAAGGTCTTCCAAAGTTTTTTGTGACATTGACCGTTTTATCAGTCATTTTCAGTCTAGTCCTTGTACGCGAGGATTTTCATAAGATTTATTTATGTATGTATTTATTTATTTATTTATTCCGTTCAACCACTTAACACTGACCTATGAAACATTCATGTATAAAAGAAAATGCACCTCACTTGAAGGATGAACCAGAACAACACTTTGTTACTAAAAGCCTTTTTCAAACATATACATAGATTCCAAACACACTGCTAGTGCGGAAAAAGCATACCTGCATGGAACCCCCCTCCCCCAAACAAAAAAATAAAAGGCAGCCAATCTCATAAGAAGAGCTTTGAATGCCCTCCAAGACGCTTGGAAAACTAACCTGAAGACAAATGAAAGAAATTACAAGGGAGCCTGCCTAACAGAGTATAGGCTGTGTTTAAGAATGAAGGTGGTCATACCAAATATTTACTTTCAAGCTTGTTAAATTTGCACAAACTCTGTTTTTGCCTTCTGTGCTGTATTTCTATGTATGATTGCACATGTTTCAATAAATTGCTGCATCAATTTCACATTTTCCTAAAAACATATAAAGAGATGAGGGGTGGCTCAAGATGTTTCACAGTGCTGTACAGTTGATGTAGACACACACACAGACGCACACATGCAAAAAAGGCCCTTTCATTGCACGGGGACACTGAGAACAAAAGTCATAAGATTTTCTGTCAACACTGATAGAACTCAGACTCAGAACTCTGCCATGTGAGCCAGAGTTCTGAGTCACACTCGACTCTGACGTCTCGACATCACCAGGGGTCTGCTATACCACACCAAAGATGGTTAAGCCAAGAAGCTGTGCCAGTGCATTTCATTATAATGATACTTTTTGCATTGACTTAGGCCGCCTTAATGTGAAAATACTGAAAATTTTACTCAAATATATAAGGTTGTATGATGCCTATTAGGTACATTAGCAGCAGCTGAGGATGTGGAAGCAGGGAATGTAAATGTTTATGAAATATGAACATCTTCAGAATGAGCTTGTTATTCTTTACACCAAAATACATGAGATCAAATTGCTCTGTGTCCTACAAACTAAAATATGCTTGAGACTCCTGCATTATGCAATTAAAGTAGTGATCATTATTTATCTGGATAATAGAAACACAGACTAAACCAATATTATTATATTTTCTTAGTCACTGATTTAATAAGTCACATTTTCATATAGACAGACAATCAGCTCTTTATCTCACATCTAAAATAGTCTAGGTCTTACTACGGCACAAGATTACCACACAATCTATTACTACATAATACATAATAAATCTTGAGTATGAATTGTATTGGATTCATAATTTCTAATACAGCCCTTTCTATTTTCATCCATCTGCTGCTAAATACCACTCAGACCCAGCCATAAGTAGTGATGCGTTTGCGTCTATCGCGTGAAAGAGAGCTTTTATTTCCTGCCGTCACGTCACGTCTCCGTTTAGCAGCGGCTGTGGATGTGGAGGCGGGGAGCGGCTGTCCGTGGTGCTGATGGGAGTGATGCTCTCCAGTTCTGTGCAGCCGCTACTGCGCATGTTGCATGACAGGTACACGCAAGCCTCCATCTTGGGCATCCCAAACTGAGGCGAAAGGGCAGCAGCCATATACACGTTGATTCAAAAATAACAACAAGCGGGCTCGGAAACCACAACAACAACAAAAAAAAAAATTGGCAATTTGCCGAGATGTAACTTTTCTCCTCAAACCAATTGAACAAATCGCTTCAGTGCAGGAAGAAGGAAACAGAATGGAAAAGAAAGGGAGCGAATGGTCGTGGAAGCTCTGTTAACCACTATTTGCACAGTCAGCTTGACTGGATCGAGATTTCTGAGGAATTGACAGGTGACAAAGCCAAACGGTAAGTAGAACTGGGTGCCGTGTTTCGTGATAGATGACTTTTGTGTTATTTATGTTCATAGCGTGCGCTCGTATGTAGTGAAATCGCATGGTCGTGTTCATATGTGTTGGAATCTTCTTCCTGCATCCCCCCACCCACCTCCGTCATGGTGGTCGCTGCTTGCTATGTTGTGTTCACCTCAGTATCCTCTACTCTTCTGATGCTCAGGCTTCGGGCGAGTGTCAGCCTCTCTTACTTACTTTTCTCTTGTTAGAAAGAGACCGAATGCGACGTGCAGCCACAGGTTGTGAGAGCCCCGGTAGTCTGCGGATTTATTTTGCTTTGGTTCCATGTCAGTATTTTGTTGAATACATCTGAGGCCTTTCCTCATGGATTATTGGATTAAGCAGTAATAACATAGCAAATAATCCAGTTTTAAGTGGTGATATTACCAGGAATATGACCTATACTTATATAAATATCTCAGTTCCACCAAATGACATAGCTGGACTGTTATATCATCAATATTAATATAATAAATAAATATTCGTTTATTTACCTAAATGTAAACCCTCGTGGTAGCAGAAATAATTTTAGGTGTTTTGTTTAATGTCCAGAATCTTAAAAAAAAACCCAAAACCCCACTCTGATGTTGTGGCAGACTGGCTGGAATTGTTTATTATCCCATTAACCCGTAGGGCAAACCATGTAGCCTGCTTGAGTCACTGTCAGCCGTTGCATGACAAAGCCTCTGCCGTTTTAACTTTGCCCCTAGTAAAACAGAGCTAGGGCAATGTTCTTCATTGGTGGTACACAGTTGAGTCAGACAGCGCCAAGGTCGAGTTATAGTTTCAGCTGAACTCACATTTATGCTTTAATATCAGTTGGGTTGCCGGGTGATTGAGGTTTTGTTTTTTGTTTTTTTAAATTTTGATTGAGAATGTACACAGTTATATATCGACTGGCTTCACTGATCTCCACTCTGGGACTGGGACCCAGAAGAGATGTCAAAATATATCTATTTTGACAAAAGCAGATCACTAACTTCTCTCTTCAAGTTGTATTGTTGTACGCTTCAAAAGAAGACAAAATATTGCAACTAGGATACACGAAGACACATGCATAAGTATTAAGCTTTCAGAATCCCAACAAATATTATGAACCAGTGCGATAATGTTCAGCACTATCAAGAATTTCAAATGTGTCTTATTTTGTATTCAGGCTCTTTTATTCCCTACAGTGAAACGCATACTTGTTGTATACCTGCCTCTGCTTCATCCTTCTCCTTATCAGGCAGAATGTGGAAAGAAGCTGTGATTTTACCTACAGAAATGCAAAGGGGAGAATTTGTAGGCTGCATAAGAAATTGTTTCTCAGAAATGTGGTTGGGTTGCCAAGTCCAACATTTGACACCGCTCCAGCTGTTGCCATCTGAGACGTGTGGATTAGCTTTGACATTATGTTGGCCAGTCGAGTAGTATCCAGCCCTCTGGTTTTCAGGAATTTTCCAAATCGATAAACCAATGTTGTCTTCGTTTGGGCAAAGTGTTTGCATGGAGCCAAAAGGCATTGTACTCAGCGCAGTACTCTGTGCACTCAGGAAAGGATTTCTGTTGAGGAAGATGATGATCGATGTGAAGGCAAGGAGTAGGCAGGGAGTTGCTGGGTCAAGGCAGTGAGACATGGGGAGAGAGAGAGACAGGCAGAGAGTGTTTCTGTCTAGACGGCCTCAGTTAATACACAAGATATATGTTTGGATGAGTGTGTGTTTGTTAGGTGGTATTGCTGCTTTGCTGCTGGTCTCAGTGTCCCCGTGCAATGAAAGGGCAACACTTCTAGATGGACAATGAATCACACAGGTACTGTGGTTGCAAGGTGATTAATGGCCTCTATCAAGAAATGCAAAAATGCTCTGTGTGTTTGTGTAACTGTGCATTTATTTAGTTTTGTTACTGTAAATACACAGGACCATATTATCTGTTAGTTGCCTTCACTTAAATATTATGTTGTAAGAAATGACTGACCAACAGGAATGCTCCAATCATAAATCAATCCAAGTGTTAGAAATCTAAACATGATTGTTGAAAGTCCTATTAAGCCTTTTTTACATAAGTTCTGGACTAAACTGAAGGATAGGTGATATTTATTTCAGCTATCCTTTAAAGGTCACATTCAGCTGACGAGTCCTCAATGACCATTGTTATTCAGGTGCAATGCTTCAGTGATTGAATTTATGCTTGAACTTGCTCTGCTTTATTAAACCTTGTCAGACTGATTCATCTGTATCTCAGACATTTACTGTATGTGACATTCATCTGGAGTAAATATGAATGGATGATGTTAAAAAGAGTAAAGGGCAAAGTTGCAGTGTTCAGGAAATAACAAGCTCTGAAGCTTTAAGCTCTAGTCAACAGGAAAGCCATAGAATAACTGTCACATGCAAATAACAGCTGAATTTGTGGAATGTGAAAAAAAAAAATTGGATTCACAATTTGAAATCATTTAAATCTTTTGTCTTTTGTTCTTGTCCTTCCATTTTTATTTTATTCATTCATTTTATTCACAGTTTTTATTATTATTATTTTTCTTTTACACAGGTTCAGAATGGGCATGAGGAAGTTCGCCATCTTTCTCCTAGTTCTCTTTCTTTGCTTATACGGAGGATTTGCCAAAGAAAAAGGAGCAAAGAAAGGAAAGAAGAAAGGGAAGCATGTTTACTGTCCATCGTAAGTACCGTGTGGAATAAACAACATCGTGCTGTGTCATATTGGCCTCTGGCGTGGTGACTACACATGTTAGCTTGATGGCATGCATACATTTTTCTTGTATACAAGTCGAATAAAGAAAAGTAAGTTTTTTTGTTGTGAAATTTGTTTTCAATCTTTGTTTTAAATCCATTGCTGAGTACATCACTTTAATCTCTTAGAAAACCTAAACATTTTCTGTGAGTAGAATTTGGTTCTACTTGATTGGGTTCAGTCAATCAACATTATCATGACTGAAGTTGACCAAGGCTGGATGCTCTTGCTAGTGATGTTTCTTCAGCCTTGCATGTCCTGATCTAACTGTTCTTGGTGGAAATTCGACTAGTCAGAGATGAGGTGCTTCAGCCTGTACTTGATCCATTCTTATGGAAGCACCCTGCTCTGTGCTGAGATGGGCACAGTTTGTCAGGACAGTGCCCGCCTCTACTTTCTGGATCAGGAGCATATGCAGACACTTCCTTGGATAGCATTTATATGATTTGTCTCCACTGAACATGGTCAGGAAGGACTTGGTCATCATGTTCATCTGAGGCAGCCACGGCCAGTGATCATTACAAAATGTATGGTGCACTCATTTAGGAAAGGAGATCAATTCCTCAGCAGATCCGGACACTTGTGGAGTCAATAGACAGATGGGGAACTACTGTAATTTGTAGAGGAGGCTATACCTCATATTAAACATCTTGTATGTAAATATATTATAGTGTTGGTCTATTAAATCTATTAAAAACACAAACTTACATTTATTTATTTTAGTTTTAACAAGTTTATTTCTGACCATTTGGTGAATAAATTGGAGATAAGTTATCTGAATATCGTGCCCCACCCTCCCTCCCCTTTTTTCAATTCTTTGACTTTTTGTTAGTACATGGGGATCTGCTTGGCTGGGGAGCCGCCGCCAGTCCCCTCTGAGGCCTTCCCCAAACCACATCTCAATTCATGTTTAAACCATCTGCCTTTATCTACTAAAAACGCTGTCAAACCTAAAATAAGTACGTGGGCTCAGATAGTGAAATGGTTGCCATCCTAAGAGCAGAACAATTATGAAAGTTGGTTTGAAAAAATATTACGAAGGTGCATTGAATAGCACCAGCACCTCAAAGCTAGACGGGTCTGGGTTTGAAACTGCTGGCCAGCACTTGGAGTTTTAATGTTCTCCTGTGCCTGTGTGAATTTTCACCAGGTGCTCCCACCTCAATGACTCTAATTAGGCTAGGCAGTTAAGAAAATGGATTATTACAGTGTTTTTTTTCTATTTTGGTGTAAAACCTCTTAGGGGTGAACAACAATTACTCTTTGTAGAAAAAACCCTGACCAATGTTGTGATTTCAGCATGGAACACCTGATCTTACTTTCCAGTCTCTCCACCATACACGTAAATAGATCTCAAGTTCTCATTGCCTCTTCAGTGCATGCCAATAGGTGATTCTCAGGTCATGGTTTAAACTATAGAAGTAAATACTGTAGATCACAAAAGGAATGTAACGTAATTATGTCCTGCTCACTGAGTTATGTGTAATGTAGAGGTGCACTATCTTCTTCCTTAAATGGTAACAAATGTCTCTACAATGAAGTCTTGAAATGAACGATAAACTGTTTGATGTAGAAAATTGGCAAGTGGAAGTCGTATGACATGCTTTGTGTTTAATGCTGCAGATGCCTTTGCGGATCAACTAAACCACTTGGTTCCAGTTTAGCTCTTGTGCTTGAGACTGTCAGGAAGGTCTCTTAAAAAAAGAGGAGAAAAAAAAAGCGGTTTAGTGGATGGGAATTGTGTTTTACTTTGATCAGGGGAACCGCTGAACATATACACACTGCGCAGCATTCTTGTGTAGCACTTTAGCCCATCCTCAGTGCATGATAAGGTTTACATAATAATATGTATTGAGAAGGGGGAATTCTTTGGCAGAAGCATTCATTGCCACCCAGGAGGAGGATTTTTGTTTCTCCTTTCTCTCTTGCCAGATCCCCTCCTCGTCCTTTCTTCTCTCTGTCCCACTGTATTTTTCATTAGTCAAGCACATAAAAACAAATTATGCTTGACTGATTGTCATCATGTTGTTAATGTCTTTACTCTCTGTTATGGCGGTGATATTTTGCTGAACACTGTTGTGTTTTTTCAATTTTGTAGAAACATTTAAAGTAGACTTAAAAAGAACTACATAGCACAAAAATAGATTATTTGTCTTGAGAAGTCATTTATGCTTGTCACCTGTGCTGCAGATTGATTCATTCAGGGGAAAATCATTTTAGTGGGTTACTTACTGGCTTGCTTATTGAACTAGTGCAGTTTTTATAAAGATAGTATAATATGTGTTTTGATCAAGCGTTTCACTCATTTATCTTAAAAACCCTTGAATGATTTTAAAATGAAATATTTTTGCATCCTTTAGAATTTTTCACATACCCAAATGTTTTATATATGGCTAATTAAATGCCAGTACAACCTAAACTGCCCTGTGTTTATTGCTCAGTAACATATATTTGTATGAAAACGTGTTGAGAGGATGAACATTACAAATATTTCAAAATTCAGCATGTTGAGAAAAGTCTTCCATTAGCCCAAGGGATCTTGTCAACTTCCTCAGTCATAATCTGGAAACATCCCATAATAGCAGCACATTTCATTTCTAAACATTGTCTCAGTATAACAGTTCCTTGGTGGTCCAAATCTTAAAAGCCAATTTAATCCCAGACTGGTAGCTCTCCCAGGTTATAGTTTAATCAAAGAGTATACAGAGTAGAAGTGAGTGCACTGTGCACTTTGTCTGCTCATCTGCCAGGAATTTGACCTGCTAATGTAATCGTGCCTCAAGTTCTCTTTCTGTCTTTTTTATTTGCAGACAGCTGTCATCTGAGGATCTGGCCCGGGTCCCTGCAAACTCAACCAGCAACATCTTGAACAGGTTACTGATCAGCTATGATCCCAGAATAAGGCCCAACTTCAAAGGCAGGTTTTCTGCTCTTTATCTGTTTCTGTCTCGTTTTTAATTTACATTCTAGCTGCAGTGCTGTCATGCTAATTAAAGAAACACGTGCATGTGTACCTCCAGATTTCTTCTAAGAGTTTAATGCTGGAAGTAGGAATGTGGAGGCATTAATCAAAATGCATTCCTTTGCAAATGTAACTTGTGCTTAAACAGTTACAGAAGGCTTGTGTTACTGGGTTGACATCTTGCAGATACTGCTGCATGGACAGATTTTAATAGACACTCGCGCATAGAACAAGTCGATATTTCTAAAATCTGTCTAAGGTTAGGAATCAGATTAATGAAAATCTCTAAAGCTAGCTTACAGAAAAAAAAAAACAACCAACCAAACAAACAAAAGAAACCAGCTGGAACATGTTTATTCAATACCTGATTTGTCACAACCTTGATCCAAAAAAGAAGGTTCTTTTATGCAATGCACAGGTAAAAATTTGATTTTGATGTGAAAGCATGCCTCATCTGTTACCTTTGTACAGTCATTTCTTTTTCATTTTTCATTTTTCAAAGCTCAAAAAACATCCATCGTCAGTGTTTATAGTGTACTGTACACATCACACTGCTGGGAGTACTATGCTTCAGTCTCACAGAAACAGCCATGAAAATAACAAAGAGGTGGCTGGTGGCCTCTTTGTCTGACTGATAGTCTCCCTAGTCTTCAGGTGGAGCTGTAGTTTCCTTGCTCTGGCACTTGGCACCAGGAGCTGTATCTGGGACTTAATGTTTGATGTGTAGTGAGCCGACTTAGCGTTCTCCCTCACTCCCTGAGACTGGTCCAGCAGCCAAACATCTGCTCTCGATTTCAGGGTGGGCTGAAATCCTCATCCATTAGCATCCACATCATAATCTCTCAAATTAAGAACTAAACTATGCCTTATGCATTACTTTGCTCAAAGCTGTAACATGGCAAGCTGCTTTTATGGGTCCTATAGAGAATTCCAATGTAATACCAGCATTACCTTTGAATATTAATTCATGTTAATGTTTGATTTGTTGCATTAATGCAAAGAAGATGTGAGCTCTATAACACGCCATAACTTGTGCATGAATTTTGTGACCTGCATGGTAGAATTTATCCAGTGAAACTCGTGAGCCTCAAGTAAACACCTCAAAGGAAATAATTTATTCAAAGTAGGGGGAGCAGCCTGCATTCATCAAGAATTTTATTAGTTTATGCAAAAGGCTGAGTGGGGAGGGGTGCCAATATACAGTAAATGTTTACAGCGTGAGCTTGGCAAGGAGATGGGATGATTTTGAGAAGGGATTTTTATTACTTTGCAATGTTGGGCCTTTCACAAATCCTGACCATTAAGATAATCAATTAAATCACTAGGTACAATATGTATGGGTTAGAAATGCATGTACAGGAATTTACAGAACAAATGTATTGTAAACTGCAGGCACAGTACTTGATAACTGCTTTGCTTTGAGACATGGATGAAGCAGTTATTAGACAGCGTGAATACAGTTCTCAAAATTACAATTTTTTTTCTCTTTCTAAATCCAGGAATTCCTGTGGAGGATAGAGTGAACATTTTCATCAACAGCTTTGGCTCAATCCAAGAAACAACCATGGTAAGGATTTGCTGCTGCAGCTTGACAGTATTGGTAATCAATACTTCTGAAGCAGTGAATGAGGGCTGAAAACTGCTTTGGCCAACAGGTTTTAGGGAGAACTCATGAGCATGTTTTCTAGATGGTATTAGAACATTTAGCAGTGAATCATTATGAAGACCGGGGTTTGCATGCCTCATTTATCTGACGACTTAATTGCTGATCAAGAAATGCAGTTTGAATACTAATTACCAGATTAAATTCAAGGACGAAGCTGGGTTGACTCTTGATCACTTAGAAAGCAATAACTGGAAATTTCCAGTTTCTAATAAGCCTGGCTCACCTAGTGTGATATATCCAATCATTCAACATTGTAATGTCACAAATGACCAAAATCAACAGTTTTATTTTATTCTTGCATGTATCATATAGTGTGTTTTACAGAAAGTAATCCAGGATGATTTATTACAAAAAACGACCCTTATTCCGACTTAATGTTAGTAAAACTTCTCATATTGTCACTCACAAATTATTTTTGTGAGGTAAATTTGATTTTTTTTTCCATGTACGTACAATCACATTTTCACTCAAATGGAAAGTTAATGAATAAAAATGTAAAATTTATAGTTTTTCTAAGGCTGAGACATGTAATATGTGTATGATCTTCTTTCAGAAGTTTAGCAGACAAATCTCTCTCTATATATAGTATTTATGTGTGTGGTAGCCAACGTGCATTTCAGTGTCCTTCTCCATGTCCTGTTATTTAATGTTGTATAACTGATCCTATTTTAGTTATAGAACCTAAAGTTAGGTCCATAATTTTTTTGACAAAGAGACATTGTTTGTTTATTTATTTTTCTTTACTTTGCCTCAGTACACAAACACTGTGAATTTAAAATCAAACATGTGATTTTTGTGCAGACTTTGAGCTTACACAGATTTTTTACATTAACTGTTGAGGGATTACAGCCATTTTTATACCTAGCCACCCATTTTCAGAGGCTCAAAATTAATTGGACACACTGACATAATTTTTAATATAAGATTAGTTTTGAATATTTTGATGAAAATCCTTTACAGTCAATGACTCCCTGAAGTCTAGAGCCCATTGACATCACCAAATGTTGCATTTAGTTTTGTATTAAATATCAGAAAAGCATTCTCTATTGGGTTGAGATGATGGGATTGACTTACCTATTCAAGATTATTTCACTGCTTGGCTTTAGGAAATTCTTGCACTTCTTTTGCAGAGTGCGTCGGGTCATGATTAATTTGTACTGTGAGGGGTTGTCCTATGTTTCACAGCATTTGACTAAATCTAAGCAAAGGGTATAGAGCTGTACACTTCAGAATTCATCCTGCTACCTCACTCAGCAGTCATATCATCAGTAAACTCTACTGGCCTGGTTCCACTGGAAGCCATACATGCCAATGCTATAAAATTGCCTCCCCCATGTCTGATAGGTAAATATGGTACACTTTGGCTCATAAGCTCTTTCTTCTCTATATTTTTCTCTTCCCATCATTCTGGTAAAACTTAATCTTGGTTTCATCTGTCCAAAGGTTTTGTCAAAACTGCGAAAGGCTCTTTTATTTCTGGCAAAATCTAATCTGACCTGTTCATGAGTTTAAGTTGTGAGTTATCTTCTTGACGTCTCTTGTTTGGTTGCTCCATTTTTCACGAAATATCGAGGAAACTGGCCTTACATGGTCATTAAACTGCTTGTCACTCAATTATCCAATTAGTTTTTGAGAACTATGTAAAAAATGGCTTTAATACCTAACAGTTTTTTGTAAAACTCCTTGAATTAAACTTAAAAGTCTGCATGTTAATCACAATATTTATGTTAAATTTAAAATACACTGTGGTGGTGTACAGAGACAAAATTACGCAAATGTCTTTGTCTTTGTCCAACAAATCATGGACCTTGCTGTAGTGCCACTGAAACAACCAAATGTCCAAGAATGATCAGTGTTCAGCAGGGCTAAGTGTTCCATCATGCTCACTTTTATGAGTCATGGCACTCTGAACAAAGTCTTGGATAATATATCCTAGAGTTGGCACTGCTTGAAAATCTACCACACTGGGAAAAATTGGCAGCAGATAGGTAGTGTGTATTTGCTTATAAAATACTCCAGTCAAGAGTTTCACTCTATTATAGACCACTTAGGATGATAAGTGGAAAATCCTTACAAATCACAGGACACAAAGGAGGTGGAAGAAAATGAACACATCAGGAGGAAACAAACAAAGAAGAAGGGTAATGAAGAAGAAAGAGCTGAGGAAAACGAAGACCTCGAGGAAAAAGTTTTGACCAGTAAAGGAAAGTGTGAAAAACAGACACCATGTTAGAGATAAAGAGAGAGAAAGACAAAGGTAAAGTGAAATGGATGGGAGAAGGAAGATTAAATCAGACAGTAGGAGGCCAAAGATCATTAGGACGGATAATGGAAGACAGGGATGAGGAAATTGTGTAGTGAAAAAGAATAAGATAGAGGAAGTGGATATAAAATTAAAAAGTGTAAAGGTTCAAAGTGTGATTAAAGCAAAGGCATAATAAAGACCGCAAGAGAGGGAATAATCAAAAGAAAGAGACCATAACAGCAAAGAAAAAAGAGAGGATCAAGAAAGCAAGAACAAGAGCCAAGAAAGACAAAGTGGCAGAGAAAAAGGCATGCACAAATGCACAACTCTCAAATGGCAGCTTGTTCTTTCTTCCTGTCCCCCCCTGGACACCCAGCCTAGGCATAAACTGAATGAAAGTTTGAAACAAATCCAGCAGGAGGAGGAAGAGACAGCTGGTCACCTCTCCCCTCAATTTTTCACTCTGTGGGGTATCTGATCTCAGGAAACCTTCTTTCATTATTCACACCTCCCTCCACCAAACACCCACCGTATTTAACATACCTATTTTCACATTATGATTGTAGTCTTTAGAAAAGAATGACTAATTTTCTTTGTAGATGGAATAAATTGTCGCTATATATATTTTTTTTTTACTGCTTCTCAGCTTTAGTTTCCCTCAGTGATTATAGCAAGTTGTTGTGTTAAATCTTTCTGGAATCAAATGTTGTACTGGCAGCTTGATTATGAGCCAGAAGGAAGATATATTTCCTTGTCTGGTTTTTAGAGAAGGAAAAGGTGTGGAAATTGGCCCGTGTCTCCCTCAGACAGAGAAGAGCCACCAGAAGCTATTCGTATTGTAGCTCAACAACAACAACAAACAACCTTTATTTGTCACATACACAATCATACAGGGTACAACATGTAGTAAAATGCTTTGTGTCCGAGCTGCGGACGTAGCCGCACCATTCCAGGGCTTGGTTTTAGCATGAGGGGGTCTAGACAGGACCCTTACTGGATATCGAACTTGCGACTCCCACTTCAAAGGTGTGTAGTCTTACCACTACACTATCCAGCTGCATGCATCCAGCTCAAGGACTAGTTTGACACAGGTGTCTAAAATTTGGGTGTATAGAAATGACAACTTATTCTCTAAAATAAGATATCAACAGCTTGATTTCAAGTTTCCCCTTTCAAAAGAAAATAATGCATCATATGGGCTGGTCCTTAACTGTTTATGCCAAATTCTGACTCTGCCATCAAAATGTCAAAGCAGAAATCAAGACTTAAGAGACTAGGTAACACTTTGCCAATCTTTTATTGTTTAGTTTTGGTGTCCAAATTTTAGCCTCAGATTCCTGCTCTCAGCTGACAGGTGTTCCCCTGGTGTGATTGTCTGGTGTTGTAATCTGTTTGCTTCAACGTTTGACATGATGTGCATTCAGTGATGTTGTTTTGCATACTTTGGTTGTAAAAAGTGGTTATTTGAGTTACTTTTGCCTTCCTATCAGGTCAAAGCAGCCTTTTCATTCTCCTCTCACTTCTGGCATCAACAGTGCATTTTCACCCAAAGAACTGCAGCTCACTGGAGATTTTCTATGTTTTGGAGCATTCTCTGTAAACCCCAGAGATTGGTGTGTGAGAGAATCCAAATCCAGCAGTTTCTGAAATACTCAGAGCAGCCCGTCCGGCACCACAACCTAGAAAAGCTCAGAGTCACTTAAATCTCCTTTCTTTGCCATTCTGATGCTCGGTTTGAATTTCAGCAGGGGTTTTTTTTGGACCGTATCTACATGCCTAAACACACTCACTTGCTGCCATTAGATTGGCTTAGAAAATATTTACTGGCAATTGAACACATGTACCTAATGATTTGGCAACGATAAGTGCCGATGAACAGAAGGAAATTCCTCAGTAAAGTTAAAATTTGTTTTGGGGTACGTAAAAGACACAAATAACCCTTAAAATCCACAATTTAGTTGTTTTTGCTTAGCATTAATTGACAACTCTACACTGCCTGAAATAATAATAATAATATCTATGTTCACCAGGTAGCTAGGTGCCAAACCATGTGAGAAGTGAGTGACACAACAACGTGTCACAATCATATCAGAATTTCTGTTGGCCCAAACTTAGCAGATTCATGTAATCTATAAACACATATATTCTATTTATGTCATTTTAACTGCTGTATTTTGAAATTGCATCATTTATGTATTGCCAGTGTAATGGCCATGGGCAGTTTTTTTTCCTTGTAATAAATACTAACATGTTTTAAATTAGGGTACCAGTAGATGCACATATGCTAAAATTGAGTTATGAAAAATTTTAAGTTCTAATGGCTTTTCATTGAATTTACTTTAGATTTAAACAAGCTGTCAAGTCAAACAACAAAAATGTAAATAATAATATAGTTTAAGGTAATAAAAACAAAAGAATAGAAGGGGAGAGTATAAGTTTAAGGCGTATTTCCTACACAAGACTGAACACACGCAAAGCTGATATTTCAGCCATTTTATTTGACATACCATCTATCTTCAACCTCAGCTTAATAGCTCACCTGCTCCCAGAACAGCTTGAGGCCCACCATCAATGTGTGCACAGAGATGTGTCCCAAAGCTCACAGTGATACTTTCCCACCAGCAAGAATGTGGACATTTTACTAATATGTGCACTAATGAGGTACTTGCTGTTGCTGTGTTGATAACATTTGACCCTTGGACTGTGCGGTTTCTTGTGTGTTGGCCGCTTTAAAGACATCATGTTTCAGATGTAAACTGTCACTCTGCACTTTAAGTAATCTATATGTTATTATTCATTATTCAAACATATTTAGGAGGGTTAAAATGTTTTTGTTACCCTTTAAGGCATCTCATTCATTCCCACGGAAAATGCATTTTTTTGTACCATCCCCCTTAAAGCTTCAGAAAATGTTAGTAGAAAGATTAGCATATGCTTTATTTTATTGCATTTAGAGAGTTTGCCTTTTGGGCATCAATTACCGTGAAAGCGCCCAAATTGTGTCCAGTGGAGTTTACATGGAAGTAACATTAACTGTGTTTGTACTCGTCTGGTGTTAAACTTAACAGGATTACAGAGTCAACATCTTCTTGCGGCAGCGCTGGAATGACCCCAGGCTGAAACTGCCAGACGACTTCAAGTCCGATTCTCTCACCGTTGATCCCAAGATGTTCAAATGTCTCTGGAAACCCGACCTGTTCTTTGCTAATGAGAAGAGTGCCAACTTTCATGATGTTACCCAAGAAAACATCCTCCTCTTCATCTTCCGTAATGGAGATGTCCTAATCAGTATGAGGTAATTTATTTACTTTTTATTTAAGTTGTTTTTAATCAGTGTACTTGAAATGTAGTTCAGTCTTATGTGATTCAGGGCTCTAGACTAACTTTTTGCCATGGTTGCACTGGTGCGCACCAGCACAAAAGTTAGGCGCAACCAAAATTTTTCAACCGCATTTCTATAATCCATTCGATTCTGATTCACAAGGTCCCGATTCGATTCGATTCAATTTTGCCTCAGACAGTCAGAAATATTATAATTCTGATAAATTATTAATGCTGATACATGTGAGACTTCATCAGAATTGTGAGCATCACAGCAGATGCCTTTGTGTCAAAGTAACTGAGAATAAAACACAGAAAAACATGAAGGAGATTTTTCCTGTCCTCTAGAATCTAGCGCAAAAAAGATGTAAACACAAAGCACGGACTCGCCGACGCGTCAGACTCAGTGAGCTGTCGGCTTTCAGCCCCCACGGCGTGTCCGTGTACGTGCTGTCGGGTGAGAAAGCC
>VUQG01023598.1:0-12462 GCA_015106755.1 Etia nguti
TCTCATTCTCCGTCGCCGCCATGCTTTTTCCGCCATGTGCGTATGAAAACAAAGGCACTGCGCATGCGCGTTTAACCCATATTCTCTCGTGACATTTCATTTTCTTATCATTGCCTAACATTATACCGGTATTACCGTGAACGGTATGATATGGCCCAGCCCTAATACGAAGCACTTGACAGTCTGACGATGTAACCAGAAGTCGGAACTTATGCTGTAACTTGCATCGTAACTTGCGATGTAACTGGAATCCTCTGTTAACCCTACGCTGAAACCTTCAACGCCAGTCAGAGTCATTGTGGGCATTTGTCAGGTGCATGTCAGGTTATGTGGAAGTTTAATCATAGGGTTAAGAGGGGTTTCTGCTTCGCCGTAAGTTCTGGCATAGATTTCCCAGGCATAATTCAAGCATAATGGATACGTGGAAATCACTTTAGTTCCCATATTATTTGTTATATCCTACAAATAGATAGATTCATTTTTTTTGTGTGTTCCGTTGGCTGCAATTCCAGGTGTGTAAAACAGCCTTAAAAGCAGCAGATTAATATCACACATAAAAACATTTATTTTCTGTATCATCAGCATGTAAATTTCTATTACTGCTGCATTTTGGACTGCTGTACCTTTTCGGCAGTGCTTCTTTATGTGATATTAATTAGACACGGCTCAAAAGGTTACACGCATATAATGTATTCTTTGAATAGATGATCTGTATCATACTTAGAGCATACTAAAGATTAAAAGTAAAGGTGAAAAGGTGGTGCTTTCAGCTAATGTTAAACCAGAACTCTGAACAAGGCTATGTTCTAGGCATTAATTACTAACCAGGTATAAAGAGAGCCACAAAAACAAAATAAAATAAAATGCATAAAACTCTGACTTTAAGCTTGACATACCTCCGCAACACCTTAATCTTAATTGGTAGGACACCCCTCTGATTAAGTTCTGCTGCAGACGGCGCTTTCACATTAACCCAAACAAGTTTTATCTGTCACCGGTGATCTCTTTCCTAAAGCTTCCCATCACGTTTCTTCTCACCTTGCCTCTCATGTGGAAAAGTATTTATGACTACGCTTGCCCCTCAGGCAGTCTGTCACTAACAGGATGGAAGTGAGGAGTAAACAGACTTGCTGCAGTCTAGTGGCAGCGTTTGAAGCACTAGCTCAGAGGCCGTATTGCTTCCTATTTCTTGTCTCATGGAGCTTCTAGTGGATTTCCTCTGATTGTCTGTGGACAGTCTGGATGCTGCAGGCGGCTCGGAAAAGGTTATCAAAAGTAAATATGTGATCTGGAAGCTCATCAGAGCTGCGGAGATAGGCTTGTGTACTCAGCTGTTTAAAATCTGTCAGTGTGGAAGGAGAGGGAGGGGGAGTTATTAAGCTGCTACACCTGCTATTGGTATTTTCACTTAGCCGATGCGCACAACATACATTTTGATCACGAGCTTTTGTTTTTCACAAGCGGGTTGGGAGCAGTTCCCATGAAAGATGGCTTTGCTGGTGCTGCAGTGAGGCCACAGAGGGTGAAGTGACGAGGCCGCCTGTGGTGATGTAACGTCACCAGGCAGTGTGTCTTTTTACAGGCCTGGGTGTTGGAAGTGTATTAGCAGGTATGCGGCTCACTGAAGCCTGCTGACAAGTAGATTACAGAGAAAGACATAACGATCATGCAGCACATTTCCTGCCCTAAATCACACCAAGGGCTCTCAAGTCCTGCCTAGAGAGGTCTTAAACTCTACACACTATGGGAAGCCCAGTGTTTCCACTAAAACTGGTAGATAAAGAAAATTAAAATAATTTCTAAACCTAAAGGGAAAAAAAACCTCTATCAGATTGTCATAGATGGTATATGTCTGTCAAATAAGTTAACAGGGTTGGTGCCTTTACTATACATTGATCAGTCTTGTGTACATGTGCAGTAAACCACCGCAGTCTAATTTTTCCTTCATTAAAAAGGATGTTTTGACCTCAGCTCATCAACATTTTTTTAAGTGGGGTTTAATTTACATAAGCTTTAATAAATTTGTATTCATCAAGTGGCTGAAAATATGAACTGCCGACTCTGCCTTATATGTGGACCAATCATCTTGACTGTGATAGATAATGGGCTTAAAGTAGGGATTATAAAAATTAACACTGAAATTGATGAAAACCTGAACTACAACTAAAACATTTTCAAACAATAAAAAGAAAGCCAGCTACTCAAACTAACTGAAACAAAACTAAAACTCCAAATTAAAGAAAAAAATCAAATTCAGTACAGGTATTTACCTTAGGTCACAGAAACCTCCACCTCCATGTGTAGTTCATGCTTGGTGTCCAGGAGATGTTGGTTTCACTTGTACCCTTGTATTGGCAAGTCTTTTGTAAACCTCATGTAGGATGACGTTGTCACTAATATATTTTTCAACATATTTTGGAAAGCTTATTTATCCAAAGTGAAAAGTACGCTTTAAAAAAAAAAAATTTGTTTTGGTCTTTTTTTTTTTTTTTTTTTTAAAGATTAGCAGGAATATTACCCTTCTTTATCAACAAGTGGTTGGCCTACAGTTGGAGGGAAGTAATGCTCCTGCTTTGGTTTTATCACTTGCCTGCAGTTTGCATTGTGATAGTGTCATACAATGATTTCAATGACCTCTGAGCAGTTGTTCAGTTGGGGAATTAAAATCCACATCCAGATTTTCTTGGATCTGATTTCATTGCAAAGTTTTTCAATTTTGGGTGATTTCAGCTTTAAATACATGTTCTCATTCAAAGGTAAATGATTAGTTATTGTCAGAGTAAAACCTGGAACACTGTGTTATTGCAGTATTGCCAATATTACATTATGCTATGCCACTAAACTGCATTGAGTGGTTTTGGAAGACATTTTGCCAGCAGAAAGGTTCATGGTGTTCTTTTCTAAATTAAACTTTGTTCTACTTCAATAGCAGCAAAGAAATACCACATATGTTTTGTAGAGTTATATATTTTGGTATCGGCGGTACTGTCTGTAACTGATCCTGTGACATTTTGCAGAGAGCCATTTGCTGGGGGTATTTATTCAGTATCACTTTGTAGCGCACCATCTGTCTACTCTTTATAATAATCATACATAAAACATGATTTGTTAGAAAACTGAAGGTATTTTTTTTTTAAATGAAACAATGCATTTGTTATAGCTATACCTTTGCTTTTATGGTAGATTAAAACAAAACAAAACGACACAAAACTCTCCTTTCTAGTCTTAAGTAACACCAAACCTAATGTTCAACCACAAAATGTATTAACTCAGAAAACAATAGTTCTTCTTCTGGGAATGCATGATCTTCCCATCTTGGTGTTGCTTTCGTACAGTAAAACTTTATAGACCAGCAGTAAAGTAAGTAGCAGTGTGACAACCTGTTAGCTGGTTGGCGTGAGTTTTCCATGACTCAGTGCCCTCCAGCTTTTTGAAGTCTAAATCCTCCTCACAGTGATGTGTGATAATGGCCTCCACGTTTCTGTGGGTGCTGCGGGGCTTGAGGCTAAGTATTGTGCGCACCTAAAGTGGGAGGAAAAGTTGGAAAGGCAAAATCAGTCCACCGATCATCACCTGTTTTGCCAAACGATGCCTCATGCTGGTTCGGTTTTATTCCACACAGATTCCAGCACAGATTGCCTCTTTTAAATCCTTCACTTTGTAGTTTTTTTTTGGTTTAGAGGATGTCTTTGTCTAAAAAGAATCAGCCCTCTGACTGCCTCACTAAATAAAATACTTCTCAAGAGGTTAAAAAGAAAACAAATGTGAACAAATCTATTTTTACACTGAACATAAAAGTACATAAATGCATGTTTTTGCAATTTGTTCTCATCAGAGGGGCAGGCAGCTGTCCTTTGTTGTCTGTGCTTTGATCAAAAGCCCAAACATTTCACTTCTGCCCTTGGCAAATACTTGTAATAGTTATACTTATAATGTGGTTCACTACATCTTAGTGCATTGTAGTGAATACTACAGGGCGAGACATGGATCATGGCTTTTAGGGGGTTAGAGGCATTAGGGGTCCATCTTTGGTTTATATAAAAAGACACTTGTTGGGAAACTTTTGTCACAGGCTAACAAGCTAAGGGGAACTTGCACTATTCTCTTATGCACTACAGCTCTGTGTGCTCTACTTAATCCCTCTCCCCTCTCACATACACAAGGTGAATGTACTACTTGAGAAACTGGTAAGGACACATATGAGTCTAAAATGCATTAAATGCTCTGACACAGCACTGAAATTAAACAAGGACACACAAATTAGGTAAAAAATGGGGTGACCCAGAAGACAGTGGTGAAGGAAACTGATCACTGGATGGATTGCCATTATTGTCAGTGTGCCCTCGGAGGATATAACCTGTTACTTTTATCCCCTAGCTTTTTCTTCAGTTCTATCTGTTTTAAGTGAAGTACCCCCTTTTCTGTGTACACTTTTCTACAAGTTCCATGCTCACTCCCAGTTTTGTTCAGATGACAGAATGTTTGGGTCACTAAGATGCATCTAGAAGTAGTGAAAGGTTTCTGTAGGTGCACCTGAGGAAGGGTAATTAGCAGTTGTCTAAGGTCGTTGCTTTCAGCTGCTTTTGAATGAGTTGATGGTTAGTTCTCATCTTCAGCTTGTGTGGAAAATGTGCAGGTCTCACAAGGTGTTTGAGTGAGACAGCTGTTGTATATCCCACTGACATCAATTAGTCCTTCTTCCATTGCCTTCACATAAAATATAAAAATATCTAGATAATAAACCTTATATGGAGAGATACCAATACATTAAAATTAAAAAAGACTGTGACAGGTGTGTATAGTGGGAAAGGGGCACTGTATACCCAGATGATTGCCAAGAAAAAGAACAGAACAGAAGTACAAAGGGATGCCCAGTTTGTCATTAGTCACACTAACTTCACCACCTTGGCTCACCTACTTCTAGCGCCCTACTTCAAGTACTCATGGGTAGGACCACATCATCCTTGAACTCAATCTTCAAGTTTCTAGATGTACCTTGCACAACATACTCAACACACATGTTGACCAAAGGTTTCCGCAGATTGTCATAGTCCTCAGTCACATCTCATCTCAGGAAGCATCAAAAGCAGCAATAAATGCCTATAAAAGTATTCAAAACTGCCTTTGTAGTAATTTCTTGCTACTTTAGGTTTTATTTTATTTTATTTTATTTCACTTTTATTAAATCAGGAATTCTCTTGAGATTAAAATCTCTTGGTCAAGGTACAGCTGGCCAAGAAGGAACACCTTTACAAAATTATTGATTATAAAATCCAGTACAACTTTAATACACATAAGACAAGGTAAAGTCATAATACAAAATACAAAGTCCACCTTATGAATAGCAATTAAACTCTTTAGTTACAGAAGACTTTACAAGAGCACTGAACTCTCCCAGGAAGACAACAGCATTCAGCTTTAGTGTACTTTAAAGGTTATTCCACAACGAACGTGCAAAATAAGAGGATGCTGTTTATTAAGTTCAGAAAATATGCTGGGTACCTGTAAAAGGGGCCAATGAAAGCCAACTGCAAATCATAGCAGTTTTTTGAATGTGTCAGGAGTTTACACAAATAAGAAGGCAGTTTACCCAGTATGACTTTAAATATAAAAAATATACCAGTGCTGTTGTCTATTTAGGCTTAATTAAAACCAAGAAACCAAATTGTAAAGTACCCAGTGATCTGGAGTAGACTGGACATAGAGGTCTATATGACCACACGGAGTTGTAGACAGAAATGATGGGATGTTGTTGCAGCTGATTAAAAAAAATCTTGAAAGTCATAAACATTATACCTGGTAAACATCAGGTTTTCGGCATTGTCATCATGATTCTGTTGGTCTGAAGCACAGCTTCACCTCATGGAGTTGCATACTCTTGTTTCATGAAGAGTTATGTTTCTACAGTTCTTGTAAAACCTTGTAATCATTAATTATGTCCTTTGTTTGACAATTTATTTTATCACATATAATGTATTTGATCAACTGACACGGTGTACATGTTTTATGTACGATGTCTTTGATAGTCGAATAGTTTCTAACCCTTTGATGTTGATGCGTTACAAAGGGTTGATAAAAACATACAGCGAAGCTAAATACTGTGGTTGTAATAAATGGCTGCAAGTGTAACAACAGCCTCAAAGCAGAGCAATCAAAACTTTATTGCACTGTTAACCTAAGCTTGGATCGAACGTGACTCAAGTGTTTACTTTGTCACACCATGTTAAGTTGCCATTGAAATGAGAGCTGCAAGGCAAACACGTTCTGTCAGCAACAGCACGACTCAAATGTACTGTCAATATTTTAAAAAATGTACTGGATAAACCTTTAAGTATCGCTATTGCAGAGCTGGAGACCACTGATATTTTTAACAGCTATTTATTGCTAAGGGTTGTGAATTCTCCATTTTTAAACATGGTTTTGTTGTTTAGCTTCAAAAGATCAGCCAGGACCATTTGTTTTAGCTGAGAATGCGATTGTAAAGATGAAATGTTCTGGTTCTTGACCAGAACTTTAAATTAAAGGACACAATACAGCTTTAGTTGCAATTGTGGCTTCAGCTAAATATTCTTAAAAGAAGAAGCTGGGATAAAAGTTGCTTTTTTGCATTAATTTTGACACAAACCTCATTTTCTATCTTGATATAATCAGATGCACCTATTTGCATCTCTCAGCAGTGCCTTTTTGTCCTTGAAAGCCCAGGGTCTCTCACAGTTTAGTTCAGCCTGGTCATCTATATCTATTTGAAGATGCAATGTTTCTGTAGGTTAAGTTATGGAAAGACTTAAAGGTTGTTGAAGTTCCGTTTTTCTCTAGATGGTTTAGCTGCTCTGATTACTAAGAGATGTTTTCATGGTTGAAAACGACCACCTCACTTATGTTTTTCAGTTGAATTATATTTAACGTTCAAGGAAATTCCCTGCAATAAGATTCATATTTTTCACTAGTTTATTTTACCATCATGACAATAACAATAAATGATGAAAGTTGGGATCATGCCTTTTGCTGCAATTGAGCAGCCCTATTATATAGCAGTGAAATACCTGAGGTGTTACATATTTACTTTTTACTGTAACTGATACTGACCCATCCTTTCTTTTTCTTTTTTCCTCTCCTCTCCTGCAGTCTGTGGACCCAACATTGATATTGGCAATGACATCACTGAATTCAGGCGTCTGGAGAACTGCACAGTGGTGGAGGGCTACTTGCAGATCCTCCTCATTGGTGACAAAAACAACAACATCAACAACCAGGAAGTCTTCCGCTCCCTCAGCTTCCCCAAGCTGACCATGATCACAGACTACCTGCTGCTATTCCGGGTATCCGGCCTGGACAGTCTGAGCACGCTCTTTCCCAACCTCACTGTCATTCATGGTCGTAACCTCTTCTACAACTACGCCCTGGTGATTTTCGAGATGACCAGCCTGAAGGACATCGGCTTGTACAACCTGAGGAACATCACCCGTGGAGCCATCCGTATTGAGAAAAACCCTGAGCTCTGTTACCTGGACTCCATTGACTGGTCCCTCATCATGGATGCAGAATTCAACAATTACATTGCTGGGAACAAGCAGTCGAAGGAGTGCAGTGATGTTTGCCCAGGTATCATGGAGAACAACCCCCAATGCAGCAAGACCATGTTCAACAACAATTATAACTACCGTTGCTGGAACTCCAATCATTGCCAAAAAGGTAAGGAAAGTGTTACAGAGAAATGTTATCGGGGATTTAAAATGCAAATATCATCCAGGCAGCCTTTGGTCTGATTTGTGTAGATTTGAATTTACCTACCTGTCTCTTTAACTGCTTTATTGTATTTTGACGCAAGGAAGGAGGAAAGCTGGGAGGATGTTTTTATGCAAGATTAACTTGTCTGCAGATCTTTGCATTATAATTTCCCAGATGTTTATCTGCAGAGCTAAACGGTGGCATCATTTCAGACTGCACTTTTGGCTCAGCCCATGGTTTTGTTGTGTATGGTTTAGCAACTACTAGTCTGTCTAATGCTAACATATACTTGCTTGTTTACAAAAATATATTTTAAAATGTTTCCAAAAAGAAACAGTAGCTCACATATCGCAGTCAGGTGTCTTGTCTAGTCCAGTCGTTCTCACCTGCCTTAAAAAATGATAAACACTAGGTGAAGGAGTAAATTTTCCAGAGCTTAATTAAACTGCTCCGGTTACGATGAGTGCGAAGGCGGCCTTTAATTTTGTGTTTATGACTGCAGCGTTTTAGATGACTTGTTTTGCTGGTGCTTTTCAGACGATGTGTTTTGGCTGACTGTGTGCGTGTGTGTCTGTCTGAATTGTTTCCCTGGTGACTGGCGCCTTGCTGCAGACTCAGCATGTTGATGTTTTCTGCCTTGTGACATAGAACTGCCGCTGGGCTCGCTTGGACTGTAAGCATGTCTGTATACATGCGCACACACGGTAATGATCATCAAACACATTCACAGCACATACAGAGATATAGACACATAAACAGGTAAATTACATATGCAGATATCTCTGACAGGCACATCTATGCATGGCCTGCTTCGTGAGTTGTTGGAGTGACAGCGTGTGGGCATGATGGGAAAGAAATCAGAAGGTGAACTGAGCTGGAGGAGGATGTGTCGGATGGATGGATGAATGGATGGATGTGGATGGAGGAGGTGTTAGGTGGATGAGAATAATGCTTACCGTTTGTCATTCCTCTTGAGAAATGGACAGTCTTCGTCTAGAGACTTTTTCTCTGCTTGCATTAGACACAAGGAGAAAGTACAAGATAATTTTATCAGTCAGTGCTTTATGAATGATGACCTAGAAAATTTACCACAAGCAATCTGTCTAAAGTTGTGTCTTGCAGGAAGGCCACGTGCCGCCCACCTGCTGCTTAGAAGTCAGCAACTTTTTTGTCTTAGTATACCAGTTGCACAGTCAGCGAGGAGATCAAGTGTCGCGCTGTACAGAAACAATACGGTTTCTTCCGATAAAAGGCCATCTTTCTGTCTTCACTCAGAGATAGTAATATTGTTTTTTTAAGGGGCAGAGGAAGATGAAGGACAGTAGATTAGGTTCACTGATGAACATCGGCACTGGGACATTCTATACATCAAGTCTGCTTACATTCAACAATGCCATTTTTGTTTTATTGCATATATGTAGTAGTAAATGTACTAGGAATCCAGTTTCCTACATTTTAATGTTTTGAATTTGTGCTTATTCTGAGATGTTGTGATTAAGGGCTTGAATCCTTATTTTAAAGATTAAGTTAAAATTTTGTCTTTGTCTTCTTGGCTTATAAGTCAGAATAAATAACAATATAAATGTCCCAGAATTTCACAATGACTGCACAGATTGCATTGTATTTGTGGAGACGGTGGGAAAACTGATAATGACAATTTATAGTAATGCAGTAATCGGGTGTCTCTCAACTCAAGTCCAGTGCTTTAAACTGCAGCGGTAGTCTTTGTTCTGCTCAGCAGTCTGCATGAATTCAGCTTAGCGGCACATGAACCAGTTCTCCAACCTCTCTAGTTGAAGGAGCTATCGTAACCAGCTGCAGTGCACGTTTCTCCAGCCATGAAAAGAGGGACACTCTGGAGCTGCCTGCAAGTGAGGGAAACACGAAATGGGAAGGGAACTTTGTGGTCTCTTCAGCTTGTCTTGCACCACTTAAGTTTTGTAACCTGGTACATGTGGTGTCTTTGGGTGATATATCAATGCAGGACACAGAGATTCACAGATAACAAAGAAGGAGACCCTGCAAGAGCTGGTAAGATCAGACATTCTGCCACTTGCTGTTTTGACTTGTTTTATATGATGATGAGGAGGAGGAGGAGGAGGATGATGATGATGATAATAATAATAATAATAGTAATTCTTTTTTTAAAAGGGACAGTGCACTTTAACATAGTCCAAAGATAAAACATGGAACTGATGTACTGCACATAAGTTTATAGCTATTGCTAATTTCCAACCATTGTCCCTTGTTGGGCTTGTTGGGACATTCACAATACACGGAGTTAAAACATACATTTTCATGAAACCAAAATACACCATGAATACAGCTACAATTAATAGACAATGTAAAAACAAACAAAAGAAAATGAAAAAAAAAGATTAATTAAAATGACTACAGCTTTGATTTCCCTTTAACCAACATTTAACCTTCAATGTAAAGGAACTAATATCTGCAATCAGTTTGATTTCAGTTGGAAGTGTGTTCCACAGTAATGCGATTACTATCTTGTCTTAAGTAAATTATATTTCTTTAAAATGTGACAATGATGCCATCGAACAGATTTTTTTTATCCATTATTTTCAAAGATTGATTATATAAGGATATCACATGCTGAATTGTAGATGGTGCTGCTTGAGCCCAAACTCTCTTACAATATGAAAAATGAGAGAATATCATGGAATGCATAAATAACTGAGCTGCTGAAGTGGGTATGTAATGGCGAATTAACTTAAAACAATTCAGATTAACCTTAACAGTCTTTGAAATCTTCTTTACATGCTTATCAAGTTTGAGATGTGAATCTAAAATTATTCCTAAAAACTTAAAATCTTTAACCTCCTTTATTTCTTCATTCCTTAACCTGATTTTAAAATCATCAGATGAACTTTGTTTTCTAATAGAAAAACATATAGAAACTGTTTTTTAAAAATTCAATACAAGATTGTTATGTTCCAGCCATTGTTGGACATCATTCAAATGTGCCGTTAAAGTTTCTGATACGTATATAACTGCATCATCTGCATAAAGCTGACAGCTAGCTTTTGGACAACTGGCAGGCAGGTCATTAATAAACAAACTAGAAAGCAATGGGCCAAGGACGATACCCATTCTGTTTACCAACAAGGATGACTTTTCTTTGTCAACCCTCACATATTCTGCATCAGTGTTGATAATGTAATTTTATTTCTTAACAACCAAGGTTATTATAGTTATTTAAAACTACAATTAAAAACAAAACTAAAACCGGAAGTGAACAACAAATTTTGTTAACTAAAATGAAATTTAAAAACTAGAATTGGAAAAAATTGAAAAGTAATATAATATAAAATATAGAAGTATTATTGTTATTGTTATTTTAGTTTGGTAAAGTTTGTTTTCACAGCTTGCCTGATGACACTTTCATGGACATGTTACTTGAGACTTTCGATGTCCACGAGACGTAGTCAACTGCTTTCAAAAATTTCTGTGATTTTACTATAATTCCTGTATGGAGTTTCCTAAATGTTTCCTCCGCAATATATTTAGCATACAATAATAAGACTAAAACTAATAAAAACTGAGCAGAAACAAAGCATTTCCAAACACTAAAACCATAAACTAAATGAGCAAACCCATTCTGGAAGCTAAATAAAACTAAACTGAACTAAAAACAAAAACTCAAAACAAAATAAAAATAAGAATTAATTAGAAAATGCATAACTATAATGACTCTGCCTCAGACAGAGATATAAATGGTTACAGAGTGATGTATTTTCCTCACAGTGCGGCACAGTGATGGAGTGGTTGCCTCTCAGTACGAAGGTTCCCGGTTTGAACCCTGGCTGGGCCCTTTGTTTTTGCATCTTCTCCCTCTCACAGTCCAAAGATGTGTGTGTAAACTGGCTGTGGGTAGCAGATACATAAAGTAATTAAAGTAGGGCTGGGTATCGTCACTGATTTCTAGAATTGATTCGATTCTGATTCACAAGGTCCCTATTCGATTCGATCCACGATTCGATTCGATTTGATCCAAGATTCAATTTTGACTCAGACAGTCAGAAACATTATAATTCTGATCATTTATCAGTACTGACACTAGTGAGACTTCATCAGAGGTGTGAGCATCACACCAGATGCCTTTGTGTCAAAGTAACTGAGGATAAAACAGAGAAAAACATGAAGGAGATTTCCTGGCCTGGCTTTTTATAGTAGATAACCTTAAAAATATTCTGCAGTAGAACAAAAACTGAAGAAAACCATGAATCAACACATGAACATTACCTGATGCTGCTGAAGTGAAGCAGAGCAAAGTTAGAGAGGTTTTATTAGAGACGCAGCTAAGCGTTTTGCAATTTGGCATCATTTAAAAAAATTTAAATTTCTTCGGTATTGAACAGCAGAAATGAGGCTTTCTTGTTGGAAGTCATTAAAAAGAAGGAGGAAAAAAACCAGCAGCCGACTGTGCTGTAAACAACGGTAGACTGGTGGGTAATAAGTAGGGATGGGTATCGTTTAGGTTTTATCCGATACCGGTGCCAAACCGGTACTTTTGAAACAGTGCCGGTGCTTAAACGGTTCTCGAACCGGTGCTTAAAGAATGGAGAACACAAACTTTGTCCAAAAACCTCTTATGTTTTTATTTTTTGCAGTCTCTTTTTTTTCTGCAAAATGATAACCAAGTTAGCCTTTTCTGTTGATACAACATGAAGGCATACTTGCCAACCTTGAGACCTCAGAATTAAAGAGACAATTGGG
>VUQG01023603.1:0-15511 GCA_015106755.1 Etia nguti
CCAACATAAATGAAGACAGAAAACTAAACAGCAGTGACGTTTGTAGGGTTACTGAAGTTGGACTAGCTGGTATGTAATGATATGCTACGTGATCGCTAGCGACACAGCTACGTTAGCATAACATAAACACAGTGAAGCTGGTGGATGAATGCTAACTTTTTTCCACTTGATAAAAGTTAACGTTAGGGTTCCCGATGGTTAGGGACAAATGCAAACGGATGGCAGGATGCTGTAAACGGACCAAACTTCAGTCAGGAGAACAACTGAGATAATCCATCCACAATACGATGTTAGTCAATAATATACTGCAACAACATGGGAATAGAGCAGCTGCGAGAGAATTTAACATTAATGAATCAATGGTACGGAAGTGGAGGAAGCAAGAAGAATGAGTTGAGTAAAGTTTCACTTATTTGACTGTTTTGTTTCGCTTAATGCGCCTTATAATCCGATGCCTTATGTATGAAAACTGACCCGTTCATCGACAGTGCGCCTTATAATCCGGTATAATCCTTATAATACGGTATATATATATATATATATATATATATAGAGAGAGAGAGAAATATATATAGATAGATAGATATAATTGACACTGATGACTGAAACAGAGATCTCCACATCTGCTTCGTTACCATGTGAGAGCAGAAAGAGAAGAGAAACGATCGATAATGGTAGGGAACACTAGCTAAGGCTCACTCATTGATTTTAAGCAGTAACCTATTCCATATATCACTGAATAGTGGACAAAGTTAACAAAACTGAAGGCTCAGTGAAGCTGCCTCATGTAGCAAATCTCATTAAATCCCGAGAGACCCAGAACAGGAAGACCGGGAATGGCTAAGTGTATAGAAGAACCGTATCGGTTTACATGAAATGAGGCAAAGAAAAAATAATGTAAAGTACAGCTAACCATTAACATTCCCACTTGAAAGTCAGGGATTGCAGCCAGACTCTAACCCTAAGAGACACAGTACGCTTCAACTGTGATCAAACCTTTTATCAAACAGAAAACTGCAAAGAACGAGGGTACATATACACATTATTGTCTAGAGGTCGTTTAGAGGTACAGACGTATCTCTACTTGTTCTAATTTTAAACTCTACTGTCCTTTGGTCATTACTTTCAGTACTTACACTGAATAACTCACACTCCCACATTCACATAATTCTTCTACACCTATACTCTCATACACATCCTTATGAATAATCATCATGGCTCTCCACAGATGCCTGTTGCACAAAGAAAGACAGATATGTCACTATTTTCCAACGGTGTTAATTACAGAAGCATCTCAAGAATAGTAAGTGCACAAAAAAGACCAAGACTAAGAAAGATTGTAGGATCTTAGTAGGACTTGCTTTGTGTAAGAATTTATGGAGCTTTTGTTTAATGCCCATTTGTCACTGAACCAGAGCGTTATATTAGAATTGTACGAGGGCCAGTTTTTTCACCTCTACCCTTCCTGAGTCAGTCCATTGACCACTTGACTAACAACGAGCATTTTTCTTTAAAGCACACGCTGCGAGTCAAGCACACCTCCTGCATTTTGGTTTGTTCACTCGAGGGGAGGTGCGGTTGAAGAAGTGGGTAGCTTGCCTGCTCTCGCATATGATAGAGATTACACTGTGAAGAAGAAGCCGTCTGCTCTCCCCAGAGGCTTGGTTTTTCAATGGCACATGTAGAGAGGATGAATTAGATGCCCGTGATTTTAGTTGGCCCCCGGTTTCTTCACACTTCAGTGTTAATGGAAGCTCAAATGGTGAGCTTAGTCCATGCTGGATAGGAGTGTTGTGGAGGGTGTCACCCAGCTGGAGAAGCTGAGATGGGATGGGTGTTTAGTGCTAATTCAAGGCCCAAACCAAACACATTTGCATTTGCCTGAGAGAGGCAGCAGAGTGAATGTGCAAATGAAGAACAAAGTGGCTTTTTTGGAAAGATTAGAAGAAAACACATCAATCTTTGCTCTTGCAAAAGTACCCCGTAAAGCACCGTCAGTTGTTTAGCTTGACCTTGTGATCTTCTAAATTCATATTTTTTCTTTTTTAATTCCAGCATCCTCGGTGTCCCTAATTTGATTCCTCTTTTGAATGCTCACATAACATATTTTGCATATCCACAATTGCAATTTTTATTTTTTCATCCACAACTCTCATTACATATGAAGACTAACATTTACTGAGCGACAAATGATGACACCTTTGCTATTTTTATGCATGGAGCTTCTCATAACAGGTATCTGAAATTCATCTCCATATATTTACACTTCACATTGCAGGTATCTGTTATTGAATTATGACAAGTGGCAACTGAAGTTACGGCTGTTTAAAGTTTTGTGTGGAATCTCTATAATTCCAGTTCAAGGGACATTTAATTTGTAATGTATCTGTAAAGTTAATTCTAGATAGTAGAAACTCAGCTAATAAATATTAGAATGCCTTGCCATATCCTGACAGTTGTCACGGATATGTGTATGTTAAGGAGTGACCTACTTTTTTTGAACAGTTGAACAGCGCAGCTAAGTTTGGGGCTTCTGGGGAGCAGTGCAAAGTTACTCACACAGCTCTTAGTAAATCTCTTGAAATTGGAGGGCTGCCTGCTTTATTAACCAGAGTGTCTGGCTTTTTACTTAAATATGTGAGACAGCACGAGAGATTTGTATGGAGGATTTAAGTGTTTAATCACACACTTGATAATGCTGGGCTTAGTATCAAATTGAAATAACAAGTAATTACTAACTACAAATTTTGTTTTCCAAGAAATGATGTCTTTACTGTGTCAGTGTGTGAGCAAAGTAGTAGCGAGAATGCATATACATACTTACCCCAACAGTTTGAGTGCTAATGGCAGACAAGTGTTTTATGTATTGTGCAGTGCACATCTTATGAGACTTATTTCCTCATTAGACCAAGAAACAAACCTAGGAAACATATTTTTTCTACTTCTTTTCCATATTGTTTAGGTTGAACAGAATCACCTTTTTGGGTACTTAGAAAACTGTGTTTTGAAGTCATGTTAAATTCAGCTGCGGTGACAACATCATTGCACCATGTGACTGATCGTATACTGTCATCTGTATCTATGCATCAGCAAATTTTAGCATGTTGGTTGCCACTTGTTAGAAAAGGTAAGTCATATTTTGTCTGTGTTTGCTATGAATGTAGTAGATTACCAAACTGCTTGGGCATTGGTTTTATTTGCTTATATTGCAAATACAGTAATTAGAGATGGTGAAGATTTGTTGTTGAATGATCTTCTGAGAGTATGTTCAGATGCATAATTGTGTTTACTGGCTGAGGGAAAACAAGTCTTTCATCTCACAGATAAGAGGGTGATTTGTAGTCCACTTGGTGGCCTTTTCTGTGTATTCTCAGGTCTGATTTCTTTGTTGCTTTGCAGTCTCCCACCCTCCTTCTCTCTCTGATTAATGTTAATGCTTGCCTAAGCATCATAGTTAAGATGAAGAAAGGGTGGTGATAATAGCTCTTCGGCGTGCTTGGTGGGTCTTTTAGTCTTTTAGGGAGGAAAGATGTAAGAGACAGGAGGAGGAGGGCTAAGAAAAAGGAAGCATGTGACACACAGTTTTTTTCTTCCAATGTATTGTCCGTGAACATACAAGGTCCGATCAAACACAGTACAGAGTATGTTCTCTGTTTCCAGACCACACCCTGGAAGATGCTTTCTGATCGCTTGTGCTGTGAGCTCTGCAATTTCATCATGGCTACCAGACTTGTGCAGGAAGCAAATGTAAACTTTGGTTCCAAACTGACTTGAAATGAATGTGAATATGAGTATGGGTTGTGCACCATGGATACAGTAGGTCTGTATAAGGTGAGACTGTCTCCTATAGAGTCCTGAGAGATTTGGGGGGGAAACATTCAGAGCAAACGAGCTGAACTCTGCTGCCTGCCAGAGTGCCATGATGCACAGGCTCAAAGCACATTGAAAATACTTTTTTTTTTTGGCTGTGCTAAAACATTATTCATCCTGCTCAACAGATTTTCCTTCCTGAAACTTTGTCCACTTCCCAAAAATCAAATGAAAAGAAAATCAAGTAGAAGATCAGCTTTTTTCACTGGAGGAAATCCAACACCCGCTGCAAAGGCGCTTCTACTGAGAGAACTTAAAATAGACGCTATACTAAAAACTGTCGAGAGGTACCCAAAAAGATTAACTAAAATTAAAGTCTTTTTTTTATCACACCTGGTATATTCAAACATGTGGACTGAGGTTTTTTTTATTATTAATCAACTCTGAACATGAGCCATCCAACTGAACTTATGTTGTTATACATCATCTATATATTTCTTAATGTGCAAATAGGAGATAATACACTACACCAAAAGCATACATTATTTATGTAAAAATGTAAAAATCTCTTAAGTATGATGCCAACATTTCCAACCTAATGGCAGAGTAAGACACTGAAAGGCTGAATTTTCCATAGGTTATTTATTACATGCGGTCCTTACATTGCGTCATACTGCATTTACTACAAATACAAATTAATTTGCCAAGTATCCCGTAAAATGGTAGGATTAGCACAACTCAGCATCACTGACAAACAAAAATGTCTGTTGCATTTGAATAGGGACCTTTATTAGTTGCTAAGTTCTTTGACAAGTGTGTGCCATGTTTATGTACACATCTGAGTGCTGCGGCAGTGGAGCTACACCACTCATTCTTACAATTACTGGATGACACTCAGACGACTCATCATGGAACCACAACTTTTTTGAATTTGCTGTTTTCCAGCAAACAGTGTTGAGATAAGCACAGGTCTATTTTTGCATTTGCAGAGCCGATCATAGCAGCCATTCATATGCATCACTTACACACTGGTGTGGCCAGTTTCACTGATTATGTTGGAAATGTGTTGATTAAGCATCTGCTCTGAATGCTTTGCATATATGTAGTGATGGATGGTATACTGGTTTTATTTTCATTTATATGAATATTTCAGATGGAGCAATCTCCAGAGTTGCCAAATGAAGCCAACATGGAACTGCAGTTCCTCAAGGTGCCATTTGATGCTGGGTACAAACACAAATCATTATTTAGCTTGGTATAAAACAGTTTGGGATATTTCTCCACCTCATAAGAACTTTATTTTATAAGACTATGACCTGCTGTCATAGTCATGAGTCTTTGACCCATTGTTTTTAGTTTTCGGATGTTTTGAGTTTTCTGTGAGCTCAGTATTTGTTCTTTTGGATTTTAAAATGTGGTTTATGTTCTGTAAATAGTCCTTTTAGCATATTGTTTCCTTGAACTTCTTAGTCTCCCTCAGCTTCCAGTCTGTGTTCCTCATTAGGTTACATAATCTTTAGTTATCATCTTTTGTGATGTCTCCGCAGTCAGTCATGTCTCGTTGTTTATTTATCTCCTGTCCCTGTGTCAAGTTCACATATCTTAGTCTTGGGCTAAGTGTTTGTTACTTCCTGTTTTATTTTGATAGTCCCATGTGTGTCATGCTTAATTCTTCTTCCCTTTATTTCATTAGTTAGATTCTGTTCACCTGTGTCTTGTTGTCTCCAGCTGTTCAGCTCAGTTCCAGCTCTGTATCCCTTACTTGTAGTTGTGTCCTACCTTGGAATTTTCCCTCTATGAAGTTTTGTAGTTTTAATGCCCGGATTTTTTTTGTAGTGAGTTTAAGTTTTGCAATAAAGCACCCCCACCCCCGAGTCCTGCCTTTGGGTCCCACAGCCAACCTAAAGTCAGGGATGTACCTCTGGAGGCGATGTCTCGCTGGAGGCGATCATAGTCTACCGGTGCTGGTACTATTTGTAATTATTAAACTGGACATCTTCACTGTGGGTATACTTTTGGTGCCTATTGGAGCATTTTTAATTATCTGTGTGGTACAGACTTAGTTTTGGTGAGTCAAATTTTAGTATTTTTAGTCCGTTACTTGGCACTTTTTTATTGAAACATGTGTCTGTGCATTGATCCCAAAGAGTGTATAAATGCAGCTTACTAAGGAAACTTGCTACCATAGCACTTCACCCTTTCATCCATCTTGGCTCCAAAAACATAACTTGTCTATGGCCAAATTGCAAACAACAACATTTTAAAATGCTTAGCCCAAACCCAGTGTGAGACATCATGCAGCTATGTCGTGGTGAACACATATAACAAGTGGTCTTTCAAGGGATTGTGATATAATATATTACTGGTTACTAGGGCTGAAAAGCATGTTGGGAGGGAGGCTGTATTAATTGAGCAACACTTTAATCACGGTTCTAATCATATGAGTGATATATATTCATATAAGACATCAAGTACTAATCCAAAACTACTCTGTTCAGCATCATGACACCCAACAATTGTGAAGCACAAAATATTCCTAACACTAATAGCCACAGTTCTCTTTAATCACACCACTAAATGGCATGTTGGGTAATCCTAGTGAACAGCTAGGAGGGATCCATTGCTTGACAGTTACTATCTGTAACTGTAAAGACAGATGGAGGATGAAGAAAAGAAAACAGAGGTGCTCCAAAGTAACTAACGGCAAGCAGAGGAGCTGTGACGGCTGTTTAAAAGAGTCTCATTTTGTTGTCTTTTCTAAATGAGCTGCTTCAAACAGTACTCTTTTCCATTGGGACATATACTGCGGGAGGGTCTCAGTCAGCTCCTACACAAACAGTGGTAGGAAAACAGGTGAGGCAAAGATAACTCAAGGCTAACAGGTGTTTTTTTCCCTCTTTTCTGATGACTAATTAAGTTGCACCACAAAGTTTGGCAGAATGACTCCAAATGAATTTGTTTCAAAGCTGTACTTCACACAAAACGAATGAGTCAAAATGTTCTCTTTAAAAAAAACAACAATGGGAACAAAACTTATATTACATCCAGCAAAAAAAGGATATCAAGCAGCCTGTTGAGAATGACTCCCATTGCCAAATATTTGCATTTTGTGAAGTGAATGAAAATAACTTGATACTTTTATCAGTATCAGTATTTTATTGGTGTGGTATTTTCATATCATTTCACTATAGAACACTGACAAAGTTTGTTTGTCTATTGCAGTTCCACACATGGTAATAAAAGTGTGTGTGTACACTATTTAACACTGCTGTATGAGTCTATTTTTTCCATATAAGCCTGTCTCTCTAAAAATAAATAGATAAATAACTAAAGCAGTTACATTCTGTTGCAGACGCAGATGTTGCAGATGATACGGTACGAACAACATTAATTATTGCCATGGTAACATCATTATTTATGCAATGAAGGCTCCTCCAGTGTACAGTACAATGTTATATGTATATTCTTATTCATGTTTGATCCAAGAGAAGACGAGCAGACAGTCGAAAGAAGAGAAAGGAAGGAAATTTGAATTGAAAGATGAAAGACAAAAAACAATTCTCTCTGGAAAAGCTGTATGTGGAGGAAACACTGGAGAGTGTGGCAGCTTTGATCATCCTGCCATAAAGTCTGAGGTTTCTAGTCTGGAGGTGGTAAATTGGCACAGTTGGGCAATTACCTCACAGCGCTGTGATTTCTCAAATGCCACAACATGGTCACCGTTTTCTGAATCTTTCCAGGAGTTATTTTAGATTCTTAAGCAATTTTTATGGATTGAGCTCATTGAAAAAGTGAACTTCAATTAGATATAAAAGTCTTTTTTTCTTTTTTTTTTTAAATGAAAACCTCCATAATACAGTGTACATTCGTCTTATATACTCTATAGCAGACATGTTAAACATAAGGCCCGGGGCCCAGAATTGGCCCGGCAAAGAATCCCATCCGACCTGCTGAACAGCTTTGGAAAATCTGATGAAGTGCATACATTTTTAGGCTTTCCTGCTTTTTTTTCACTGTCTACTATAGAAACTTTGGTTAAAGAGTGTCCTGTATTTTATAAATATGGGACACTCTGTGCAGTGAGCTACCAGAACCTTTTACACAATTATCATGTAGAAAAACGGAGATGTGATGTTGCAATTGCACTTCTTTAACTTATATTAAGATATATCAGGGATTAAATGTGTAGTTTTATGTGTATTGTAGTGTTTACACCCACAGAAAGTGGCGTTTCACTCGTCCGGCCAACTCAAATTCAAAGTGGGCTGTATGCTTTTGACATCCCTGCTGTATAGTGTTGTTATTTTGAATTTGGACTCACAAAAAAGCCAGTCTTTATTTACAAGTGATCAGCTAGTTGACAACATTTTCTGTTGAGCAAGAATTTTGCCTTCATTACATAACAGCATAATGGCAATTTATTTTCATCAAGCCAAAGTATGGGTTCAGCATTAAAGACATACTAACTACAACATGTGCAATTAGGATTACAAAGAAATCTGGCACCCTGGCTCTCTGTGCCAGATCAAAAACCTGCTCTACTGCTGCAAAGCTGAGCTCTGCGTGTTTATTCTTCATGAAAGAAGGACAATTTATTTTCTTCTGAACAGGTTGTCATGACCAATAGAGAGAAAGTACACTTCAAAAACCATTGACTGAGGTACATCTGCGTGTTAGTTCTTTGTGGTTTGCCGTGCTGTTGGTTGAGGTGACCAGGCATGGAATCCCATTGACACCGTCTAAAAGGCCAAGTGGCACCACTGCTGCTCGGAGATTAAGTTTGGAATAAATATGTCGATACTGCCTAATGAAGTTGAATGGTCACTGTCATCAGGAGTACTGCTCTGAGAGGCCGCGCTGTTCCTGCTCATTTAATTCTCTCATTACCTAGTGCTGTTGTATCAATGGATTTAAATTTTCAGGCTGGAAAATTTTCTGTTACACATCTATCTGGTATTAGTGTCAGTCGATTTAGTTACACCTAGGCAAACATTTCAGCTGTTGCTAAATTAAGATCCTTCTTTGGTTCCAACATCAATGAAATTGATGAGTTCTGTTTTGTTATTGCTTCACTGGAAAATGTGAGGAATCGATCCTTTGATTCACTCATTGTATCTTAGCGTGTGTTTGTGAAGATATCATGGAAAATAGGACATATAGATTTAGTCTCAACTTTAACGTATTTTTTCAATGAGATGGAGGGAGTTGGACCACAGATTAATTCCTCTGTTTGTGTTTAAATCCCACATTGATTACATCCTTTTAAAACATTTTGAAAAGCCAAGTATTTATTAGTCTATGACCTAATGTAAATACCGCATACACTGTAAAATGATTCAATAAAAGAGGAGAGCACTACAGCTATTTGTGTTGTGGGGCCTATTTTTTAAAATGATGAAACGCTGAAATAAATTTGAATCTAAATAGAAATATTTTTTAAAAACTATGTAAAAAGGGGGGTAAGTGGTATAATCAGAATTCACAGTTATATAACTTACCATTTCACCTGTATTTCATTTATATCCTTGGTTTACATTTATATAATTTACTTTTTGAATTCTCTGAAAAAACTTTTTGACAAACTACCAGTATACCATGATGTAGTCTAAGTAATAAAACTAAAACCAGCTTTAGTTAATATGCCTTGACTACACATGAGAACAGCTAAATAAAAGGCAATAAAAGCAATGGGTAAGGCATTGCTTTCCTATTCTGTGAGCATCTGAATGTTACTGTATGCGAGGCCAAGTAGAATACAGATGGTTATGTTTTCTCATTGTAGTTTTATCAAGTAAACCATATTCAGCTGGTACAATGATGCATGATCCTGGAGGATCCACCATGCAGCACATACTAAATACTGCAGGTATAATACACTCAGTCAGCCATGTCAATATTAATTAAGAGGAGATTAGCTACACAGATCTAAGAATTCAACCCCATTTATCTGAAATATCCCACTGTAAGCAGTCTAATGATAGAAAGTGACAGAGGAGGGGGAGTGTGCATGTGTGCATGTTTGGGCACGTATTGTTGGACAACTGCACAAAAGTAAATCCAGTATTTGCTCGTGTATATTTATGTTCAATCAATATGGAAATAATTGTGATCAACATTAGTTTTGGTTTAAATGTAAACATGTAATGGAAGAATAGATGATGGAAACAGACCGTGCTTGCTTTGTCAGTGATAAATTATGCACAGATGTACCATCTGCGTTAACGAGTGCATGTTATGTTTACAATTATGGGGTATGAAGACACAAAGTAAACCCATGGTTTCCTGTATGTTTGCAGCAAAGTGTAAGCAAAGAGCAGAAATATGGCAAATGCAGTATGTTAGATTTCATATGACTTCAGCATAATTAAAATCTAATTATTTATGTACATCTTTGGACATTTTATGAATATTTCTAATAATGTGATGATGTATTTCACATTTTCATTGTTGTGCTTTGAATTATGAAAATTTTAAACAATGGAGATAAATGCATTGTAACTGATTATATTATGCACAGATGCAGTAGTGTCAGTGTTTACTGTGTGTTGGCAAAGATTGCCAGGGTAACTGCAGTTGGCAACAGTTCTATTCTCGTCATGCTGCAGCGAGGAAGTATCTCAGGGTAGCATAGCGTGGTCAAAAGGGCACATTCTACCTCCATGAGTTAATTGGGTGTGAAAAGACATGAACAAGATTTAGATCCTTCACTTCAGCAGTTGAGAAAAGAGGAACTGGGAGGTGTGATAGTAAAAGGAACCTCAACAGTGACAGGTGGGATTAGCAAGCATCAGTGTGGTATAAAACTGCACTGCATCATGTGGCAAAGTCTTATCTGGATCTACAAGACTATATTGTGGCAGCTTAAGAGTCAGTATCAGCATCTATTCAGTCGTGAAATGAAATGACGCTGCTGTTTCACAGCAAGTCATCCTATAAAGATACCTCTGAGATGAGTGAGGCACTTCTGATGCTATACTTAGGGATGCCACAAAAGAACTGAAAGAATGTATAAAAGGCCGATCTTAGAACTGAAAGGTTGCTAGTTTCATTTCAAACTTAACGAGGCCAGTGTAAATAATCTTTTGTTTTAAACTTTAAATGCCTAAGACAAATGTAGAATGGAGAAATATGGATGATTATGTATAGTTTCTAAGTATTTTCTCAAAAGCTAAAAAGGGGTTTTTAAACAGATGCTTCATTTGTTAACACACACGATTTATAGTATACGAAAACCCAGCCACACATCAATAATAATAGGATATAAATATTAGCACAATGTCATGTTGAATCAGTTGGCAGTTGGTTTTTTGCTTTAATGGAGCTTTGTTTCTACTTACAAGCTAGCAAATATTGGTGATACACAACAAAAACATGCTTCCCAGTTATATGCTAGCAATCAATGTGAATACTCATTAGATATACAATACTGAACCAAACCCACTTATTTATATGTTACTAGGAAAAAGATAAATAGGTCCAGCAATTTATTGAAACATAACGTCACCGGGATCTCAGACCCAAATAAATGAAGCCAAAACTAAAACTCATGTCAACTTGAAGTTACTGAATAGTTTGCAGAACTTTCTGTCTCAAAACAGCCGTGTGTTGTTGTTTTTTTCCTTTGTCAGAGGTCTTTTCAGTCAAAGAAAGTGACTGCTTTGAAGGAACATGTGATGGGTCGCCTCCAGCTGAACGCTCCAGGCTGTGCGCCGTCATTTTGCTTTCACAATGCTGGGAGGTCACTTTCTAGTCTCTTTATAAATGCAGGGAGGGCAAATCATTTCAAAGGAAGGGATTTACATGCACGTCGGGTTGGAATAGCTACCGAGTCGTACGGCAGTGGAGCTTGGATTACAGCACACACAGTGGGGGCGGGACTTCAGTCTCAGCTAGGGAAAGCAGTACCCATTACAGTACTATATCTTTACAAAGCAAATACATGTTTGCTCTTATCAGTTTTCTGAATGTTCAAAAACATTATCCGGCACATTCTAGCTGTTTCAGTCTCTCAATAACACAATATTGCTGGCTGGTGCAGTCCTCTACTGCTGGCCACTAAACAGCTCTAGTGAAGCAGATGCTCTGCTTTAGGGCATCTCCATTATTTATTTTTGTTTATTTTTATTTTTTGGTCAAGACAGAAGTGACTGTGTGACTGTTACTGATCTCTTCTCCTCCCAATTTTCCCTAGTTATTGTTAAATCAACCTTAGGACCTTCCAGTCACTTGTGTTTGTCCCAACACTAAGACAGACACAACCCTCTCACATTAATCATTACATTGTCAGTTACCAAGGAGAGCAGCAAGCCCCATCCTCTCTACCAGTACTGATTTAAATCGCTTTAATGGCCATCCCATGCGGTGGAAATGCTCCTCAGCGGAAACAACGGTGGCAGAAGCGATTGACCTGCCGTCTCTGCTGTGAAAGCTGTGCGTGAGAGAGGTCAGCACCATGAAGGGCGGCAGGCATTTGATTAAAGCTTCAACCCTGTATGTGGAAAACATGAATAATCCCAGATGAGAGGGCTTACACTGACTTGTGAGCGTCAGACACAGAAGGATCCAGGGGCTTGGACTCTTGGTCCAGGGAGGCAGCCGCGTACATAAATCAGCCTTTGTTTTTCTACACAATGCAGCACAAGGAGCCACTTTCACTTCATGTGACATGAACATTTATCAAAAATCACCACACTGATACAACTTTGCTATGTTAGTAAGGGATAAAAGTGTGGATGGCCCACACTTGTGTACATTATTTAGCATAAAACAGATCTAGCTCAAATGGTGCCTCAACTGATACCGCTCTTATGAAGATCAGTAGTTCATATAGTTTTGTGCTTTTAGTTATGGCCACTGTCACCGGTTAGGTAGTTCAAAACAACATTAAAAAAAAGCAATCAAATTCAAATAGCCTATGACGTATGCATCATTTTCTTTTTTTTTCAGTGTAGTTTGTGAAAAGAGAAGCATGAAAAAATAGAGACTCTAGGTAAATATTTGTCGTAGCATGGGCAGTATTGAGACAACAACCTAATCACTAATGGGCCCTTTACGCTTTATGTTTCTTCTTTGAAGCGAACACTGTGAATACATATGTAACAGAGAAAAAAAGGCGATGCAGATGCGCGGTACACCCGAGAGTCTTAATACAAAGGTTTGTTTGTGAAAAGCAGAAATTGCTTCAAAATAACGTTGGTAGGATTTACCTTGGTAGAATTTAAGAAATAAATTCATTTTTTTAAGTTTTTAGGGACATGGAAGTAAAAGTACACTGTTGTGAAGATGGGGTACACTATGAATACAGTTATTGATGGAGGAAACTAAGTATGTTAGCTTTTCATCTACAATTCACACGTTTTTTACTTGTATTTGATTTTTAAAACCTTTCAGTCGAATTGATCTTCTTTGGTGTTCTGTGTTTCATTTAACATCTGAACCATGGGGACTGCTGCAAAACTTTTTTTTTTGTTTAAATGTGGTACTTTATAATTTTTGAGATGGTGTGTAATCATTTATTTCTTGATCACACTGATCTCTCATTTCACCCTATCACCACTTCCCATATCTCATTAAAATAAAAGTCTTTGCACGGGTTCATTGGCATTTATCTGCTTTTCTCTGACTCAGCTGAATTTCCATTTATTCTTGTCCCTCACCCTTTTGTCTGCCCACATTAGAATAATGTAATCTTGTTTCATAATTTTCCTCCTGTCAGCCCCACTTCATATTAGCTCCTGGTAACATTTGTTTGACTCTGCCCTTGCTTTGTCTCAGACCACAGACTAAGTCACCTAACATCAGAGAAATGGTAATGCTGCTGCACTTGTAACAGTGTGTCATTATTCCTGTGTCAAATGACATGATCAAGGAAGAGCGTTTTTCTTTCCAGTCAGTTATTCACAGAGGAGATGTGGAACATTGTGAATGCCTTGGCTAGTAAGAAGACTGCTGGTGCAATATGAAATAAAAATAACAACAATTGTTGTTGTTTTTATTCTCCACCCCTGCCTTTCACTGAAGCTGCCAACAAGCCTTAGCTCAACATGGTGCACAGCATCAGTTTCCATCCCCACTTTCTCATTTTGAAAACTATCAATATGTAAATCAAATTGCTCTACTTCCTGTTTGTGTCTCCCAAACATGGGGAGCCTCTGTGGTTACTCACCCTCTCATTGATAATCCCGCCCACTCTCTTTAACTGCATCTGACATATTGAATAGCTCAAATGTTGCTAGTTTGGCCTCAGTGGTAATTTTACGTGTTGACAGGCAGACACAATCCACAACCTGATCTCTGCTATCTGGTATACAGCTGGTCCTCCCCAGAGTATTTAAATCGATAGAGTAAAGTGAGAGGACCTTTTTTTAGATCAGGAGCCAATCAGAAAGAAAGGGAATAAAAGGGAGAGGGGGGTTCTTCCCTACTGGAAGCAACCATTAAAGAGCTAAAGCCATATGGGAATATTGGATTACTTACCACTGCACTATCCAGAGAGGGATTAGGAAATACAGATCCACCCAAACATGAAACGTATCTATCGATCACTAGGACCCCTATATACAACAGGTCGCCCTTGTTGCACGCTGGCTAAAGAAATGATCATCGGAAAAGTTTCACAGTCTTCATAGTCATGGACAAAAGACTGAAAGGACACATAATTGCATGAAAAATCTCTCTTGTTGTCGGAATCTGTGCTCAGATATTCACATCATTCCCTTAAAGGCAAACTAAGTTTCTAGTGACAAATCATGACACAAATTAAAAGCACAAAGAAATTATTTTAAGCCTGATATATATGGAGCTATGCATTAAATCTGATATTTTATATATATATATATATATTAGGGGTGGAGCCGAACCCGAATACGGTATTCGGAAAGGCACAAATAACGTGTTTTTTTACAAATACTTATTTCGAACAAATACTTTTAAAAAGTTTTTGTATTCGGGAACAAGAAAAACTTTATATCAAAAAGCTGAGTTTCCTTATGAGACCGCAGTGCATCACCTGATAAGTGAGTGAGTGACGTGTGAAAGAGGTGACTGACACAGGCTGCTCCACACAGCAACAGAGAAGGCTCGGCTGAGCGAAAAAAGGCTGAACTGCATCAGTATTTTTGTTGAAAAGATTTTTTTGTACCTTAACTGGGTTCCAGAGGCAGTTTATAACTTTCGCGAAGATCGGGAGATTATTCCATTGCACTGCATTAATGACGGACAGAGTAACGTTAACGTTCGGTTTAAAAGGTTAAAACGATGCTTGTGTAGTTGTGTCAAATTATATGCACTTGTGGGAGTTATATGGTACATTTAAGTTACTCTGTCTTTTGCAGACAGCAAGATGTAGACTATAGGCTAATTAACCTTAGCATAGCTTCCCGTCACTCATTAACTTAGCTGAAACTCCCCACATGGATTTGGGCAACCAAACAGAAAAGAGTGTTGCTGCTGCTGAGCCATCTCTTGGTCCTCCACCAGCCAAAAAACTTGCTCAAGTTCTGTGTGGAAGCATTTTACAGTCAGTGCTGCAGATGAAACCAAAGTGATATGTAATGTGTGCAAAAGTCAAATCAGCAGAGGCAGACATATCAAACATCTGTCAACATCTGCTATGCATAATCACATGCACTTAAAGCATCCTCTCCTGGTACTGTCTGCCAACTTCCCCCACAAGCACCAATTCATCATCACAACCATGTTC
>VUQG01023606.1:0-16838 GCA_015106755.1 Etia nguti
ACCCACCTATGTTTTTAAGGATTCTGTTCCTGTTTATGATAGGAAGGAGATTATGAATTGCTTTAACAAACACTTTATATCTTCTGGCTCTTTGTTTGATGCTCTGAACCCAGAACCCTGGCACAAACCTTCCGGTGTACACTGGTCAGCCATTTAACTTTGTTCCTTTCTCTGTGCAGGAGGTCTGTAAAGCTCTTAAAGTGTTAGATCCTAGAAAATCACCAGGGCCAGACTTACTAGATCCTTACTTCTTGAAACTGGCAGCTGATTTTGTGGCAGAGCCTCTCACAACACTTTTCAACCTCACACTAGATACGAATGAAATTCCCTCAGTATGGAAATCAGCTTTTGTTGTTCCTCTATTAAAAGGGGGCGACCCAGCAATGTTAACTAATTATAGACCAATATCTAATCTATCTGTGCTGGCCAAAGTTCTTGAAGCTCTTGTGTGCGAGCAGTTAAAGGAGTTTTTACACACCAATGCCATTTTATCTGAATATCAATCAGGCTTTAGGAAGAATCACAGTACTATCACAGCTGCAATGAGAGTGGTAAATGATATTACTATTGCACTTGATAAGAAACAACACTGTGCATCCCTTTTTATTGATTTGTCAAAAGCATTTGACACTGTTGATCATTGTATTTTAAAACTTAGACTCTTCCAGTCAGGACTCTCTGAGAGAGCAGTGGCATGGTTCTCAAACTACCTCAGTAACAGGTCTCAGTGCATAAAATCTGACGGTCTATGTTCTACTTTGTTACAGTGCACAACGGAGTGCCACAGGGTTCTGTATTAGGTCCCCTTCTATTTATCATTTACATAAACAATCTTGGTCTAAATGTGCCAGATGCAAACTTGCACTTCTATGCTGATGATACAGTTATTTACAGCTGTGGTTCAACTCTTGTCCAAGCCATTGACTCCTTGCAGAGAGCCTTTTTTGCTGTCCAGCACTCATTACTTCAGCTTAAACTTGTTGTCAACACAGACAAAACAAAGCTCATGTTGTTTTCTAAATCAAGGAAATGGGCCCAAACAATCCCATCAGTAACCACTCTTGAAGGTAATAAAATAGAGTTGGTTCACACCTATAAATATCTGGGAATCTTAATTGATGACTCGCTCACCTTCAAACCACATGTAGAGAATCTTGTGAAAAATCTGAAGTTAAAACTGAGATTTTACTTTCAAAATAAGTTGTGTTTCTCTTTTAATACAAAGAAGCGGCTTGTTGCTGCAACATTTTTGCCTGTGCTGGATTATGGAGATATTCTGTATATGAATGCTTCTGCTCAATATCTTCGAATGGTTGATACTGTGTATCATGCTTCTCTGAGGTTCATCACTAACCGTAAATTTCAGACTCACCACTGTGAGTTATACTCTCAGGTAGGATGGCCTGCTTTGGCAAGTCGGAGGAACTCTCATTTATACAGCTTTATATATAAGGCAATACTTGGGTTGCTACCTTCTTATATATGTTCCCTGCTTGCAATGAAAAATGCTGGTCGGTATTCCCTTCGTCCGCATGGTTACTTGTTGCTTTCTGTTCCATTTGCCCGAACTGAATTTAGTAAAAGAGCTTTTGTCCATTCAGCACCCTCGGCTTGGAACAAACTGCAGAACAAATGGAAAATGACTGAATTCATTTCATTAAGTGCTTTTAAATCTAAACTACGAATCCTTGAGGCCAAGTCCATAACATGCAACTGTTTCAATTAGATTGGTTGTCATTTTAACTGATTTTTTTATTTTTTATTTGAATTTTTTATTTGAATTTTATTGAATTTTATTGAATTTTATTTTATTTTATTTTTTATTTTTTCATTTATTTTTGCATGTGTGTTGTTGCTGCCTGTGTTTAATTGAGTAATTTCTGTAACTGTGAGACACTTGCTGCTGCCTATCTTGGCCAGGTCTCCCTTGAAAAAGAGGTTTTTAATCTCAATGGGATCCTCCTGGTTAAATAAAGGTTAAATAAAATAAATAAAATATCTTGCACAGTACTAATGTCAGTGAGAACCATGAAAGCTCTCCTGTTGAGAAATTATTATTTTTAACAGATAAAGAGGTGCCTGTGCAGATATTTTACACGGCTTTATATCTTGCACCCTCAATGATGTTACAGAGGCTTAAAGGCACATTGGAAAAGGAATTAGGTATAATAATTGATAACGAAGAGTGGAAAGATGTTTGGAGTTATGCCAAATCAATCTCAGTCTGTAATCGTACCAAAGCAATACAGTTAAAAATTATACACAGAATGCACATATCCACATACTGCAGACATCAATACAATCCTACCCTTTCACCCATGTGCCTCAAATGCAAGACAGAAATTGGAACCCTAACTCACTGCTTTTGGTCATGTTTGAAATTGCAGGGATATTGGTCTAATGTTTTATTTGAAATGGAGAAGATTTTGGGTTGTGAATTGGAGATGGACCCTGCGTCTGTCATACTGGGCCTAACGAGCTGGCGTTTAATATCCAAGAATAATAGGAGGTTGTATTGTATTCTCACCTATGCGGCGAGGAAGAATATTCTACTGCAGTGGATTAATGAAAAAGCACCAACTATAACGGGCTGGCAAAGAGTAGTGTTGGATCTAGTGCCATTGGAATATTTAACATGTGTACTACACTCAAAAACAGACCAATTCTTCAAAGTGTGGGAACCATGCTTGAATTATGTGGAACGTGATGTCTTTAATATTTTGCTACAAGGATTCTCTTGAGTGTTCAAACTGCATATTACTACTGGGACCACAGGTATTGTACTGTATTGTATTTTTATTCTTTAGATGGATCTGAGCTGGTGTTTTGTTTTGTGTTTAGTTTTTGGTTTGTTTGTTTGTTCATTTTTGGTTTTTATTGCTGTGAACTGTACACTATATTATGTTGTGTAATTATGGATTGTTTGTGAAAATGAAAAAACTAATAAAAATATACTGCCAAAAAAATTTAAAAAATAATCTGTGAACAGTCAAAGCCGTTGTGTCACTTTATGAGGTAAACATGGCTGCAGATGGAAGAAAGTTGAAGCTTATAAAGTCCTTACTCTTCAGTGACAGGGAGCTAGATGACAAGAAGTGTGTGAGATAGTGGGTTTCTGTGAAAGATTCTGTTTAGCTGCTCTTTGTTAGTAAAAATTCTGTCCATGTCAGCCTTTACTGCTACCTTTAAGGGCACCATAAATAGTACAGTGGGAGAATGCTATAAGAATTCACTACCTTCTCCAAATTCCTAAACAAACAGGAAAAACATAATTTGCTCTTTCTGTGTTTTGGTTGTCTGCAATGGTAAAAGGTGGTACATTTCCAGTCCCTTAAACTGCTCACTTGCACAGAATTCGCTGTATCTAAGTCTAGCGTGATTATCTCAAGCCTTCTGAAAACCAAAGCCATCCCCGGTTTCTATATGGTGATTTAAGATTGTATGGGCCAGCAGCTGTGCAATCTTTAAAATCTTTCAATTTCAAAAGGAGCACCGGAAATCAGGTTTTGCTCTGCTTCTCTCATATATGCCCAGAGACAAACTGGCTAAATGTGTTATGTCCCTGTGGGAATCTGGAGGTGGGAAGGTGCACTGATGACTGAGCTGATAAAGTAATGAGACATGACAAAGGGGGTTTAACAAGAAACAGGTGGCATATTGAGGTTGGTGACAATTAAGAGATTAATTGACCAACTGTGATTATTTTATTAACAGAAGATGACATTGGGGAACACTGTGGTAGAGTGGGAGGATTTGGAAATGAGAAAGGTGAGTGCCCAAATAAAGAAAGGAGCAAAATCAAACCCAAATTATATATCAAATAACAAATCATAGCCAAAACACTGATTTTTTTAATTTAATTTCTGTGAAATAATAAAACATATTGATGTGATAGTACAAGACTGAATTGCTAACTTAAACATGCATGAACATATTTTGCATTTGCTTTGACTCCAACAGTTCTTGAGGGGGAAACATCTGTCTCTTTGCCAGGTTAAAAGTTTACTATGCACACAAACTGCTGTCTTTCTTTCCTGTTGGTGAGAAAAGCTGCCCACCGTGTCTGAAAACAGAACTGTTGAGTCTGGTTAGTAGCAAGCATGTCGTCTCACTTTATGGAGGTGAAGCCATCAGTCTTTGTAAAACTGAGGAAAGCCACATCCAGCAGCAAATCAGTATTTGTCTGTCGACTGTAAAAGGCTATGGAACAGTTAGCCAACATGCATGCTACCAGGATCCTGAAACTGGAGTACTCAAAATTTAATTTGCTGTCTTTGTTTACATCCGTGCTGGATTTTAAATACAATGTTCTATAACTGACCATTTCCAAGCACTGTGAACTCTGTTTTAAACACATTTTATTGCATTCCCAGAAACAACAGGTAACCCATTACTGAACAAGTTATGACAAGCCAGCTGCATTTTTCAGCCTGGAGCATTTACAATCATGGTAAATGTGGTTTGTAGTGGTAGGTGTGTGGGTTTTATAAATAAATATAATAAATTGTAGTTTAACTTTAAACTAATCCGCCGTTTTTGTTTTGTAGAATCAGAAGTTGCCCCTTTCAAAACTGCAAGATGTTGTTTGAGGATGACTGTAGACTGTGGCTAATGGAATGAAAAAATAGCAAAACTGCATTGTATGTAATTGATTCTTCTTTTGATTATAGACACACGGTCACCAAAAATCAGCATTTTTAATAAAACAAACAGACATTCTTAATGTTTTCTTCTGACATTTCTTCTGACTCAGAGAAACTACTTCATAACTTCATAACATAAGAAAATCATATTAACTATACTGACACATTATTTTAAATTGAAGAATAATGTTAATATGCACACACTAACACGCCAGCAAATTAGAGAAAATCACAGCCTCTTGCTTTTTTAGGAGTATGTTTTCTTCTTCAATTACACAGACACTGTGAGTTTCTGTCTTGCAAAGTGTCAAATACCACAGAATTACTGCATCAGAATGTCATCAGTGTGCTATTGTGAGGTAATGTGTGATTCCCACCTCTAGTGGATACTGACAATAATCCAGCAAATAAATTTGTGCCTGGAATTATGTTAATTTACTAAAGTACATAATCCGAGCTCATCTGCTTTTCATGTTGAAGTGTTCTCAGGCAGTGAACACTAAAAATGTCTCCAAAGTGTGTCAAGCTGAATGACACTGTATGCATGCAATAAAACAGGGCTTTCTGGAAGGATGACGGTGGCTTGTAGCATAGGTGCTTTGAATGGCTGCTACAAGTAGAAGAGCATTAAACAACATGCAATCCATTTATCATTTAGTTAGTTATTACTTCTCAAATCAAGGTGTGATAAGCCGTGATAAGCTCCATGGAGTGACTGCAAACTTACCAAAAGTTTACATATTATTTCCTCTTTGACCTCTAACCACTCTCAGTTAATGTTTAGATCCTGTGGACGTGTGGGGAAGCAAAAGAGCTTGCTTCTTTGTTTATCTTTATTTCACTAGAAAACAACTTGTATATTTAATTGCTTATTAAACATATAAAGGCATTAACTGCTTTTGGCTTGAGAAGTGGGGAAATGCTGTCTGAAAACCTCTGACCTAAATGTCTATAAAAATGGCTCCACCACAAAAGCCTGTGTTGGTACTGCTTTTGTTCATGCATCTGTATTCACAGTCTAAAAATGTAGCTAATACCACCAGCCACAGGAACTAAGCAAGAGAGTGAGAGACCCCACTGCTATGGACATAAATATAACTTTTTATGCCTAGTTCCCTTAAAGTGTAACCCTTTCCCAGGCAGGGTAGTCATGTCCCTTTGTTTTCTTCTTGTAAAAACAGTTTTCTGCATCACTCTTAGTCTGCCCCCTCACCCTAGACTACTCTGTCTTAGAAGACCCTACCAGGGGCAAATTGCTCCTGACAATAAAGGAGACAGTTGATGTGGTTCCGGCATTTGACCAAGATGCTGGAACCATATGGGAACCGCTAGGATGCCCCCTGGGTGAGGTGTTTTGGGCATGTCCTACCAGGAGAAGGCTCCATGGCAGAGCCATATCTCTCAGCTGGCTTGGGAACCCTACTATGTTCCTCCAGTATGAATTCAGGAGGGTGGCCAGAGAGAGGAAGGTGTGGGCTTCTCTGCTTAAACTCCTGCTACCCTGACCCAAACCCAGATGGATGTATTATTATTGTGTACTTGTGTGGAAAGACTGCATTGAATAATTGGCCCAACAACATGAAAATAAGATTCAAACAGACTTTACTTATATATAAACTGCAGTGTGAGACATTTAGTGACAATATATTTTCTTTAAGTGAATATTAACTTTACTCATTATTTTCATGTTACTTTTACTCCAACTGTAACACTTTAACTAATGGAATATTTGTAAGAAGTCTTTTCAGAGAGACAAAGAGTTTTTGGAAAGAGTCCACCTCCATGTGGGCACTGTGTTACTGTTATAAAAGTGTTCAGATGGTAAGAATCAAACATACAGCAGCTAGATTTGGATTACAGCAAATTAAAAGTTATAGCATTAGTTAAGTTGCTTTTCATTCTTACTTTCGTGAGGGGTCAGAAATAATAAAAATGTATAGTGTTCAGAAATTAAGGATGTCAACATCTGCACAGTGACTGAAAACCTGTAGGTTACTGTAGGTTACCTGTAGGTTATCTGCTCAAGCCTCTCGACTTACAGTGCAACTACCAGATGTCATTTCGTGGACAGTGAAATTCCTGCACTGGAATAACAAGTCCAGAAGCATTCAGAATAACACGGAAAGCATCTGCGTGGAGAGATCGCACAGCAAACATAAGAAAATATATATATGTGATTTTTTTAAAATCCCCTTTATGCCAATGCCCTTTGCAGTGTTCGCTTCACCCATCAGAGGGCGCATCTTAACGCTCAGTTTAAAAATACTCCCTGAAACCCAAATTCTTTTAAGAGTGGAGCTGCTTAAGCAAACTACCCGACTTTTAACTTTATGTGTCTTAATCAGCACATAGGGGCAAGTTCAAACTCCTGGGCCAATACCGAGCCTGAAGCCTGGTCTCCTTTCAGGTTTGAGCAGCTACGATCGGCAGCTGGGATCTCTAAACATCTCTGTCCGAGAGGGAAACACGGAGAGGGAGACGTGAGAGCAGGGACGTGAGCGGAAGGGAGGCAAAAATCAGAGAAAAGCTAAGCTGGACACACTGATAACGCTGTTTTTGGGCGTGCGTAAAGGCGCGAAGCGAAGTTGCATTTACAGGATACATGTAAACACAGATCCCCCCCTTTTTTTGTTTCCCAGACTGGACATGTTTCCGCTGCTGGAGAGCGACGTTTGTTGTGAAAAGAGACTGAACCAAGGGTTGTAGAGAGTCTGGTCTGTTATCCCTTTCTCTTTATCTTTCGCTTTTGGGACTGAGTGGAAGTCCTTGTTTTTGACGCTTAGAGTACTGAGGAAACGATAAATGCAAATGCGATTGGTGACTCCGTGCTTTTATTCATCGTCTACAGAGACTTGAAAAGCCGCTTTTCCCACATTGCACAGCAGCCCGTGGTGTTTGGTTCACTGAAATGTGAAACACTAGTGAAGTCGATACATGACACACCGCTGTATCCAGCTGGTTTGTTTGTCTCTGCTGTAAACCTTTTACGCCCTTTGGATTGTATGTGTTGAGTGAGAAACTTTTTAAGAATGAAGAGGAGAAAATTGACGTAGCACGTCTCCGTTTTCTGCTTACATCGTCGCTGTGTGCCGAAGTGGATCCCTGTTGTTATTTTAGTCATTTTCGAGGCTTCACGTTGAGGAGACAGGGGAGCTGACATGCGCCTGGACATGGGGATATAGTGCGCTGACCTACTGCGAATAATACAAAGTTGTGAAACTGCCTGATTTGCGTACATAGTGAATGATCAAGACACCCGGAACCGGTGGGAAATCAACCATAGTGCCTGCTCGTGCGCCGTGAAACAACGCTTTTCTGCTCGCACTGAGCCAGTTCGAGAACTAGGTTATTTTGCGAGGAGAGACTTCGGAGCAAGATATGGAGGAGTGGAGACAATGCGGACGGTGGTTGATAGACTGCAAGGTCCTGCCCCCGAACCACCGGGTTGTGTGGCCCTCGTCGGCCGTGTTCGACTTGGCACAGGCCCTGCGTGATGGGGTGCTGTTGTGCCAGATGTTGCACAATCTCTCCCCGGGATCAGTGGACCTGAAGGAGATCAATTTCAGACCCCAGATGTCACAGGTGAGTCCGCCTCGGTGTACATTTTAAACCACCAAATGATGGCTTTGATTTACACGCCCCCCGGGCAAACTTTTATATGCAGTACGCCGCTACACATCCACACCCTGGGATTCCCTGGGTAGCCACTGCTCACTAAGATGTTCCATGATTTGCCTTGATTGTTTGGAAAGCTTTTTTTTTGGTACCACATTTCTCTGCCTGGATTTCCCCAGCTGATCCAGAGATTTTAACCAGAAACCTTCCTGTCACAACAAGCCCATTCCTTGGCGCAGTAAAAAAAATATTCTATCAGTGTATCTGCGATAATACAGCAGTGAAACACATGCTGTGGGGGCCTCTATGTGTTAAAACATGCAAGCTTCCTTTAGTTTTTCACAGGTGGAGAAAATAATGCAATTATGCCCACCAACACCTTATTCTGGAAGTGTCACACCTGCATCCATGTGGTGATATAGGCCTCAAGGTTGAACATGAGCTGTTCTGCTGGTGGCTCCAGCAGCACTTAAAAGCGAATTCAGTTCATTTCTTTTTTTTTTTTTCCACAAAAGGTTAAACATTTATCTACCCAGTATTTTATTTCTTGTCATGCATGTATCAGCCCCCTCTCCCAATGAAATTGACATGCAGTTGGCAGCTAGAGCATCTTCACATTCACTTCCAAGGGTGCTAATTGAGTGTTATCTAGACAGTCTAACTCTGTGTGGAAGTGAGCAAAAATAATAAGCTTCTTAGGGAAGAGAAAATCGAGGACACTAAATAAAGTAAAAGCTATGGAACGTTAGAGTGATGCTTTTCCATGGTTGATGATTTAGTATACACCATTTATCTGGTGGTAGCAGTTTTAAAAGGACGCTGCACTATTTGCTTTTAAATTTTTACCTGTCTTAAGTTGAAGGGAAACGACAAACTGGAAGAGACTCAAAGAGAAGTATCCCTGTGTGTATGTAATTAAACTCAAACAAAACCCAAGACTTCATGGCAATGAGATTAGAGGTTTGAACTGTAGCTATTGCACGCCTCTGCTTCTGTAAAGCTCCCTCTGCACTTCAGCTCATTCATGTTTCCAAAGCCAATAAGAGGAAGTGTCGGGTGCCACAGGAAGTTTACATGACCACAGTGGTGGAGTAGAAGTGCTCTGTGGCAAACATGTCTATTGACTTTTATTCACCCTGATGTCTGCACTGAAATGCCACACAGCCTCCGCTGCACATGGTGAAGAAGTCTTGGCACTGGCACTGTGACATATTTTGATTATTCTTATTGTCATACCTGCGGGCTTTAATAGCTGTGTTAGGAAGCGATTCCTCACTGACAGCAAATTTGTCTGATATGCTTGGCACACCTTCTGTGACCTCTTTCTGTCATAATAATGTGTGAATGTGTGTGTGGGTCTACTGTCTGTCTGCCTTTTTTGCTCTGTCTGCGTTGGGTGCCGTTTTCTAGTAAACATTCCTTTCTTTGTCCTTGATGAATCAGGAAAAGATAAATTGGTTAGCCAGATCAACAAGGAATTAATTTGCAAGTGTGGCAGATATTTCAAACGGAGCAAAAATGCCACTTTTGTCTCTGTTTCCCGCTTATCAAATGGGATCATTTGCAACTGTTGACCAAAACAAGTATGTCATGTAAGATTCTGCGCCTTATGGTGGACATTTTAAGCTATTTGTCTTCTATTTCAGACAGTAAACACTTAACAGAAGAAAGAATTGCATATTAATCAATGAAAGTAAATGCTAGTGGCATCACTATCCGTCCCCCTCTCTTTGCCTGGTAACCAACAGCGGCCTTAACTTATCACCTCCAGAAGCTACTGGGTTCAGTGATTACAAGGGCGAGAGAGAGAGACTTGGATGGCATGCTTTGATCCGCCCACTAATCCCGTGCTCCCAGTACCACTGAGTGAATCTGCAGCGAGGGTGGAAGGGGTGTCCTCGGTGACAAATTGGGTTAAACAAAATCCTGGCAGCAGAACAGTAGTATGTGATTTATGATAAGGAAAAGGTCAAAGCTCACGTGCTTTAAAACCGAGAACACACAGTTAGTGGCTTAACCAAATGAAGAGGAGATGAAGCAGAGCAATTATATTGTTTGCTCGGGACAAAATTTCTCTTGTATCCAGTGGATAAACTTACACAGTGATTGACAGGTTTGAAATTGAGTTTTGGCTGTGAATATAACTAGTTTCTAACATTTAGTTATGATGTCCTCAACACATGGTAGTAGGTGTAGAGTCGATGGTGGTTTATGGCGAAAGAAGAACATAAAGACACAAAGGATGTGTTTCTCCTTTTTCTATTGACCCATTACTTCTACTGCTAACAGAGCCTAATCACAATAATGCTTTTCAAGTTTGGCATTGATCCCAGTTTGTGGTCTTGGTGCTTTTGTGCATTCTGCAGACCTCAAAGAGAATTCCTGGTAGAAACATGATAGTCATAATTTTTTCTCAAAACACAGTATGTTGACAGTTAATGAATTTGCAATTGAAATTCCACTCTGTGTGCTTTTCTACCTTGTATGTTATGACTTGATGATGATTTCATGGTCTTAAGATGAACATTTTGAAGTTTCCTGAACGTGTGTTTCATTTGACCCACTCGTACAGTCCTCTGCAAAAGTCTTGAGCCACCCCTCATTTCTTTCATATTTTGCTAGTAAAATGGGAAACAGGTGCAGTGATATGTTGAAACATGTGAAGTATATAAGGCAAAAACAGAGACCTGTTGCCACTGATTTTTTTTTTTATTATTCCAGTAAAGAAATTTGCTTGCCTCAGCCTTTTTCTTCCTGCTTCCCTTTTTAAAGAATAGTTTCTTGACACCCATCCTTCCATTGAGACTGTTTCTGATGATGAACAGTGGATCGATCGAAGGGGCAGATGTATTTCTCAGGTCCTGTGACAGGTCTTCGAGGGATTTTGTTTTCTGTTTCTTAAGGAGTTAACCTTCAGACTTTGTTTATCTGCTGTAGATACTTGATCTTTTATCCTCTTCATCTTTTGCCTAGGTTCCTCAATTTTTTTAAGGCCACACTGCACGCTATGCTAAGATGTGCCAGGTTTTCAGCGAAAAGGTCTTGGGGAATCACCTTATTGTTGCAAAAATGACATCAAACCATTATCTTTGGCATTTTTCACAAATTCAACTAAAGAAATGGGAACAAATTATGCGTTTTTGCAACAGGCTGCTAATAACAAAATACCAAAGATAAAATTTCAAATTGTCTTTTTTTTTTTTTGCTAGGTTGTAGGCACAACACTGTTTCACCCCTTGTGTTAGGTACCTTTTTATGTTTGTTTTATTCATTCATCATTCAGTGATTGAGTGGCTTAACAAACAAAAACACATTCCTATGAAAATGGTTAGGTACAAGGGCTGGACTGAAAATGAATGAAAAAGCAGCCAATGTTCAAAGATAAACTTTAAAAGACCTTCAGAAATCGTGGAGCGCTATTGCTCAAGACAACTCTAAAATTACAAGAAAGTCTGAGTCCTTGGAAGCAAAATATAAAGAAAGAAGGGGTGGCTCAAGATATTTTCACGGTAAGGCACATGAGATGCCAGCTCATGGCTGTGTGTCAGACAGTAGCCACCGGTTTCTAGATTGCGCTTCTGCAAATTCCATCTTTTGCTCTCGACAGAGCGGTGTATGTAAGCCCGGAGCCTTTGAGCATGCTGAAATGGGACTGGTTGATACTACTTTAACTGCAAACCAGAAAGCTTTCAGTATTTTTCTGTTTTTATACAACGGAAAATTCAATATCTGCTTTTTTTGTATTGGTAATGAACAAAACAATATGAGGGCTTTGCCAGCTTTCATCTTCAACTCACGGATCTACGAATTCTGTGTAGTTCTTAAATATATATTCTGGTAAAAGGGAACAGGATGAGCTTTACAACTTAAAAATGATAAATAAAAAAAACCTCTCAGTAATAAAATCACTTACTATATTGCTGTATGTTTTTGATGGTGTTCACAATAAGCTGGCAAAAACTGGAAAAAGCCCTCTTTTCTCCCAGTCTACTGTTTTGTTAAAATAAAAATGAAGCACTTGTGATAACTGAATCCATAACATACAGGAACATGTACACACTGCGAAACTAATTTGTGACTGTCCATTTTGATTCCCAGCGTACTTGGTTAAACGTCATGGCACTGACCCCATTAATATTTCTGTTATCAGATTTGCAATTATAGAGTTACATACCAAAAGAGAGCATGAGCAAGGGGAGATTAAACATTGTCTGATTTTCTCTTTCTTCCCCTTTGTGGACAGGAGAGGAGGTGGAGTAGTTCTTGAAAGGAAGCTGCGAAACTGACCTTCATTTATGTGGTCAAATGAATTCCTAATTGTGTTTTTCAGCATTTGTTTGCCTTTACCTCAAGGTTGTAAACGGGTGGCTAATGAGCGCTGGTGTCTGTAGATGCTTCAGAGCTCAAAGTGTACTTATTCAGAATCCAATGCCTCAGGCGGTGTCTGAAAGACGAGACTGAAGCCTTTTGAGTGTTCTGCAGTTCTCTTTTTACTTCTTATTTTCTTTTGTTTTTTGTTAGTTGTGAATGCCTATGGGATGAGCCGGTGGATATATATGTGTGTGTCTGTGTATATATCTGTGTGTTTGCTGTGCTTTTGTTTCCATGCGTGTCCGTGCACTTGTTTATTATGTTTGTAAGTATGTTACAGTACCTGTGCTCAGACTCAATCAGTATTGAAGCTGGGGAGCCTGCAGAGCTGCACTGAAGTTTCTCAGTACTCTGCAGGGCTCCAGATCCCACACAGAGCCTGCTGCTTCCACTCAACATAATTGAGGTTCTTCCTCTTTGTCCAGCTCCCACCAGGAATATTGGCTGCTGATGGAAAGTAACCGGATCAGATCTGAATTCTTTTTGTAAAATTCTGCCATTCCTGCAAACCTGGATTACCATGACATTGGTGTTATGGGTCGTTCATCCGGTTCTAAAAATCACACTATAGAAAATTGACTGAAATGTTTTTGCTGCTAGGATTAGAAATAACTAGAAATAACACAGACACAGCAATAACAGCTGATGTGGAAAACGTGTTAGTTGCCTGGCATTTATTTGAAGTTGTTTTTCTTGCCACGTGACAAATTGTATTTTCATTCACCTTGTAGGTCCTCTTTTGTCTCTACCAGCTCTTTGGAAATTATGTGGCTTGCTTTGTGAACTTTGTGTATGCTGTCTTTTTCTAGATGCTGCTTGATGCTAACTAGGTAGACTCAGGGTAAACAACAAGAGGTTTGTGGTATAAAGACATCCTTTTATTATTTTTTTAAGGGACTCACAGATTGATGCCGGCCAAAGAAATTTCACACAAATAAGAGGATTCAAAGACACTTTTCTATGAGAAAAAACAGCTTCTATGCTGTGCTAAACAGTTATTTTCTGCACGCAGGACTTTGCAGTCGGATCTTCAGCTTCAAACAAGATGTTTGTTTTTTTTTTCTTTTTTCTTTCCTGTAACCAGGAAGTGGTGCACTTTAGATTAAGTATCTCTTTTTTAAGTGGTCTGGGCCAAAACAGGGGAGACCATGCGAAATTCACATAGAGCTATCTGTAATAAGAGCCAAAATATGTAAGCTAATTTGTTGCTTATGTCTATTTTTAAGAGCCTTTCCTCTAGTGCTGAGATTTGCACACGTGGCTTAATCTGTAAGACTACAATGGGTTTACCAAATAATGTTTGCTAAAAATGTCTCTATTCTTCTGCTTTATACCTGTTTAATGAGGCAGGAAAAGTGGTAAAAGGCTATAAAAGAGGTTGTTGTACATCAGAATAGAAGTGTTGCTATTTTGGTAGTTCCTGTGCAATCTCTCTTTGTTTTTTGTTTTGTTTTTTTCCAAATAAAATATTTGTTGCTTATCTTTTTCTTCATCCATTTTTTGCATCCATCATTCTTTTTCTGTGCTCCTTCTCTGTGACATGGCAAAACCTGGACAGCTGCATTGAAATCCCTAATCAAATCCTGCTTCGTTTTGTCTTCATCAGTCATGTGATCATAGTATACATTCATTGTTCACTGTAGGTCAAACTTACAACACTTATTGCCCTGTCTCAGATCTTTGTGGTTAAAAATGAGATCAGCAGGAGTGTATGAACCAAACAGCATGGGCACTTTCTACTCTGAAATCTCTGTTTATGACCAGGGTGGGTAGGGGGGTAGTAACCACTGTAGACACCTACCCACCCACCCTTTTCTCCCTCTGGAGTAATTTAATCTCAGTGTTAGGTCTACTGTTGACCCCATGACCTCAGCGCTCGCCGGATGCAGGTAATACTGCTAATGGAACTCATTAGGGGTATGTCTTGGGTTGAACAGCTGAGACTGTGCCGCTGGAAGCTAATGGGATTGACAAGGAGAGAATGGGTCTGGACCGGTGTATTCTAACCTTTGTGTAAGGTAATCCTACTCCTGAGGTCACAAAAATCCCCTCAAAATTTTTGACATCTGTGTGGGTTGAGCGCTGACATTTGCAGGACTGACCTATAAATAGTGGGGTTTTTTTAAATTTATTTCCTTGAGGGACTGGAAGTGGCTTGGTCTCAACCTGTCACAAAACTGAATACAGATTCCAGTGTACTTGTTGTTTTTGTGGAACCTAAATCTTGTTCTCGTTAGTTAACTAGATATTGTAACTTTTTAAAAAAAAATCTTATAAGAATGACACAGACACAGCGGTAGCTAACTTCCCAACTTAAACCAGCCCAAACTCGTGCCGCGCTGACAAGCTGTAAAGCATTTTAATACACAGTTGTTGCTTCTCTTTGATGTACGCTAACCTGACTTATTTTTTTTTCCTTTGACTGTCAGGTATAATCTTGTGCTGCAGCTGCAGGATATAAAAGCAAAACAAAGAAAATAATTACGGTCATTCTTGTTTTTAATTATGTGAACAGATTACCTAAAGGTCACAGAATAGTATTGCTGGCTGAGCAATCATCCTTTGAGTTATCAAGACTATCACTCCCACAAAAATTTCATTAACACTGAAACATTTAAGCCAGTCGTCTACATTTGTTCAGAACAGTGTTGTCTATGTGTCATTTTTTTTCACTTGCCAGTGCCTGTAGTGTCAGAGATAATGTGAATGAAAGATTTGATAAAGGAGTCATTGTGTGAGGAGCTTAACAAATGTGGGCATTTTATCAACCTGATGTCAGATTAAGAATGGAATCAGTTATCGCACGTTTTTCTTCCTTTTGCAAGTGTAATTTTTCTTCATATATGTGGCGGTTTAACTCGTGTGGTCACGACCGTGTTGTTTTAGTAATATTGCACCACCTGTGGTTTAACAAGGGTGATATTAGAACTATAGAAATGTTTAAAACTATGACAATACTTCTGAAAGTATTCTATATTTCAGGCGATATAGCAGAGTGGACAGCAATACAGCACTACATTTGTGCATGCTAGGATTATCCCTCATTCTCAGCAAAAGAAGCTTGTATTTTTGAGTATTTCCCAGGGCTGCTGTTCTGTAAAGCAGGCATTCGCTTGGAAACAGAAGCAACAAATTTAAAAACAAATGGAGACCGTTTTAAATTTTGCTTCAGCCCAGCTGTTCCTTTTCAAGTTGGGACAATTTCTTCTGAGCTAGCAAAGATGTATTGCCTTAAAGTTAATCCATGTGTCAGCTGTACAAACAAAAGCAACTGAATATTACTAATGGCCCAAAAGGGATTCCTACAGGGCTGACTTAAACAATGCATGACATTTAGCAAATGAATGGAGCAATTGAGGTACAAGAAAATAGTGTACTTTGAAACTACAACCCTCGTGCCGTTTTTATGATTGAGTGAATACAAAGGTCTGTGTTTAGTTGATTTACGAATAACAAAAATATCTGAAAATGGTCAGGTACAAAGATTGGATTGACATAAGTGAAAAAGCAGCCAGTGTTCAGAGACAAATTTTGAAAAACCTCCAGAAAGCCTGCAGAACTATTGATCAAGACCCCTTAAATAAAAAAATGCAAGAAAGTCTGGCTTCTTGGAGGTAGAATATGAAGAAATGAGAGGTGACTCAATACATTTGCACAGTACTGCACACAGATGAAAAAAAACTCAATTATGTTTTTTCAAACTTTTTTTTCTTTGTGAGATAGATTCTTTATTATTTTTCTGAAACGTAGCTTAAAGCTAAAAGAATAGTCATACAAAAGGAACACGTAAGGTGTGAGCTTTTCTTCACAGTCATTAGTTGGATAACATTTCACTGTATGCTATAGACTCTCATAAATAAATTAATTTGAGGCAGTAAAAGCATACAACTTGCAGTGCTGCATGAGAAATAATGCATAGCAGCATAGGAGAGCCATAAATAGGAAAACGGTTAAGTGCTTGCATTATTCAGCAGTTGAATAAATGCCATAGTAGTTGAGGTCAATATTCATTAGGTGCAAATAAATGGTCACATGTATACACATTGTAAGTGTGTGGGCCTGCTGCTTATGCAGTTGCTGCTTGGCACATCTGCAAGTACTGTGTTTAACTGAAATCACAGCTATAATAGAATGTGGTAATGAAGCCACTTACAGAACAACGCAAACATTTAAAAGTCACTTCAGGGAATAAACTGACATTAAAATATT
>VUQG01023606.1:19824-35413 GCA_015106755.1 Etia nguti
AGACTGCTCTGTTTCCTGGTGTTTTTTTTTTTTTCTCCTAAGGACATGCACTGCTTTGCACTTCCTGCTTTGGGCACACATCTCATTACTACCTCACACCATCGTTGGGTGGCAGCTAAACAGAGGAGAGGTGTTTAAATGTTGCACTGGCTATGGATTTTTTTTTTCAGGCCTTTGCCACAGAAATCGCCACAAGAAGCGCCAATATCCCATTAGTGATGTGTATTGATCATATCACATAATTAGCTCTGGAACAGGAAGGGCACAAAGGTAGGGTTACAATGTTAGACTCGGTCCCATAAAACTTATTGATCTTCTCCACGGCTGAGTCTCTTGTTAATCATGCAAACAAAGTGGAACAGTGTGTTGTGGGCTGCAGAGCGTGGAAGTGATCATTTCCTGTTGCATAGCTTCGTGACTCATAATTTCAGCTTTGCAATTATAATCTCTCAAAAACACAGTTTTATTTTTATCTATCAGGATCAGCTGAACAGTATTTCTGTTAGGGCTGTGCTTGATTGATTAGTGAATTGATTTGCTTTTTAATTAAGTGCTTAGTCCCTTATGTATTACTTTTATGTTAGTACTCATAAGCCTGATGAGCAAAGTATGAAATGCCCCTCCCATTTTCTTTATATAATAATGAAAATTCATTTTTTGGATATATGAAGTCGTACTCACCGAGTACTTGCAGTTTTCTTGATTAAAATAAGGAATAACCATGATATTACATATTAGCTTTTTGTCCTGCTAATCAACTGGTCTTTTTAGCACTAATGAACACATCGCCAATTAACTGCACTGTGTGAGCCTGGGCCTGCGGATTAAAATTTGTTATTGGATTTGGTCCAGTTTCCCACACATGAAATTAGTCAGATAGGTGATTACAAGCTTAAAGAGACAAATCTAATAATATCACGCAGGAAGAGAACGCCTCCAGTGTTATGCTCAAGGACAGGCAGTCTTGTCAGAAGGGACTAAAACAGGTTGTGCATTTGGAGGTTGGACTCTTCAACCACTGGTCAGTGGAAAAGAGAGAGCAAAACTAAAACATGTCTGTCTTTAGCAGACATTCATTTGTACTCTGGACGTTTTAAAGCAGCGTTTGGAGAGACTTAAATTCTTTAGTCTTTTTCCTCTTTTCACATGTATGTATCACAACTGAGCCGCTACCTTGCATACAAATGAAACTGTAATTGTCACATTTAACAAAGGCGAGGGAAACCTGATCCATAGTTTTGGATTTGCCTTGGAAGTTATCTTGCGGGATTTATAGCATTTTCGGAAATGCAGGAAAGATGAGAGAGGCTTTAGGAAGGGGGACTAAAACACGAGTCCCAAAGGAGACAGAATACAGTTGGACTGTAAGGTGTTGCGACACTGACATAAATTCCTCACAGCTGTTTGTTATTACTTGTATTTATATTTAGTCCCCAGTCGCACATTGTTTTCTTTAATGCAGATAATGCATTTTGTGTCAGACTGACATTTGTGGTGCATTTGTGCAATTCAAACTTCTACAGAATAAGATATCTGGGGCTGTGCTTTGGTTATGGTTAGTCATTGCATAACATGATTAAATAATGTTTTATAGTTTCCAGCCTTTTTATTTAATGTCTGCTTTTTTGCTTTCTGACAGTCGCACTTCTTTGTGCATTTATCATCACTCTCACAAGTGTAGACATACTTTATGGTTTAGCTGGTTAGAAAAAGAGACTGGTTCTCCTTCTGTCTTTCAAACAAGATCGACTATATCTGTGGCTTTCGCAACACAGACATGTCATCCTATCGTCCTTTGATTGATGATATTTCTAAAAAACAATTTCTCATAAGTGCCAGTTGCAAGAAAGGCAGGTAAGCGTCCTCAATCCCATCTAAAGAGGTGAAAGAAAACGTTAAAGCTGACACCAGTTTGGTGTTAGCATAATGAAAGTAGCAGAGTGTGAAGATGGAAGGCTAAACAATTTGGAATTAATGGCGGAAGCTCCTGGGGAAAACAAAGGAACAAAAAATGCAGAGTTAGAGAGAATCAGATTGAGAGGAACCTTTTTAGTTGCTTTCTCTTGTCAAATTGAGCGTATCCATCGCACTGATGTACACCGCTCATCTGGTCAACTTACCCTCCATTAACAGACAAAGACTTGTCTTAACTACACTGTGGTGGTCCCTTAGTTGTCAATACCTTTTCTTGAAAATGTCTTTGTACTAATTTGGTTTTGTACTAAGCAAAACCAAATTCTCAATGTTTGTTTGTGAAATTATCTTTCATTGTAATTTTACCTGTAGTCAGTAAGACACTGATTAGTACTGATTTCCTTCTTTCCTTTGTTAACATCTATAAATCAGAAGCCAATGAACTTAACCAGGTTGTTAGCTGTACTCAGTTATTGATACACACATTGATTAATACTCTGATATCATCTTATCTTTGGAAATGACACCCAGATCACATTCATATGAACCTTGATTGGATTGGATTCTTTATCATCCATCCATCTGCTTATCCAGTTCTCGGTCATGGAGGATTAAACCTATCAAAGCTATCCTAGGGCATAGGTTGGAGTACATCCTAAACATGTCGCCAGTCCATCACAGGGCTAGTACAGGGAAGCAGGGAACCATGGACCATAGAGTTTAAAATCAATGAACCTCAAATTGTGCTTGTTTTGTGTCTTTATAAACTAACGTTATAAATACAATCATTGGCTAACATTAGGTTGAATTTTGCACTGAAGATTACACATCAGTGATTTAAAGGATTCTTCTCAACTGGAACTTATGTTGTTGTTTATCAGAGTCAATCGTTTGAAGGATAATTTGAGGCAATGAGCGTATTTGCTCTTGATTATTATGGGTGCCTCCTATGTGTTGTATGTTATTATGGGTTTGGCATTACAGGGTCATCTACCACTGTGTCCAAAATGTTATTGTTATTGCACAGTGAGCCTCTGTGTTTTGCTGAACACATCCTAGTTAATGCCTCGTCCACTGGTTTTGCCTGCAGGATCCTATTTTAGGAGGCACACATATTAGATTTGCTCTGGAAATGTTTTGCAGGTAGAACCCCCATGCTTTTAATAATTTGTGACAGAAAGGGTAATGCTCCTATAAGTTCAATGTGCTCATTTTCAAGACTACACAACAAAACAGGATCAACAAAATATTCAAAAACCTCAGTATAAATGTTTCAAATGAAAGTAACACTGAAATGAGTTCCTTTTGTAAGGAATAAAGAATGATAACCAAATTGCTTGGAAAAAAACCCCCAGTCAAACAAAAAGTGTGAATGGCTGTGAAATGCTATTGGCAGTGACACGGTTCATTTATCTGTCTTTATCTGTTTATCCATTTTTCTTTTTTTGCCTTTCTTTTTCTGAGGACATGCACCACTTCTCACTTTCTACTTAGCATAAGCACTTGGTGGCTTAGACAGTGAGTGAGAGAAGGAGTTGAATAATTCCCTCCCTTTCCCCCCCTAAGTTAGCCAGACAACAAGAAACATCTGGACAGAGAACAGAGAGTTCAGAACGCACCCATTCCCACCTTGGATGACTCCAACAATGCTTGGCTCAGATTGCGCACTCGCAGTCTGGACACTGTGCTGTTATCCTACCAAACCCTGTGGAAGTATTGCATTCTTATCATAACTTTGCTGATTTCTGAGAAGAATATGTGGGTGTTTTCAGCTGTTGAGTGTTGTGCAAAATGTATAATTTTCTTTCTCTGACTGGGGCTAAAGGTGTTATTTTCCTCTTTAAATTTCTATCATGGTATCCTCCTAATCTATTTCCAGAGGAGTCACCAGCTTGTAAGGTGTTTTCTCACTTATTTTTTAATCTCAAGCTTTTATTTTGTAAGCTTCCAGTTATCTTAAAAGAAAAATCGCCAATTTTTCTGCTCCCCAGGCTTATGTCACAAAGAGGTTTTCTACATCACTGGTCTTATGTGAGTGTGCAGTGCAGGTGCTATAGCCAGAATTAGAGCTGTGGAATAAGGTGAACAAACTTCTGCTTTTGTAAGACTTTAATATTTGCCTGTTCATTCAGCCGTGTCTGTTTCTGTTTCTGCTCTTTCCTGCTCATGTTTGTGACTGCCATGTCAAGACAGTGGTTGGATGCTGGGGATACAGTTCCCCAAACTCATGTAAATTATTTACAATGTCTGCTTTATTGAGGGATGTGGGTGGTATAGTGGTAAAGAGTAGCTGTTATGGTAATTGTGGCCAAGGCCAACATTTAAAAATACATATTTACAAAAAATTGTATATTCTGATACTGGGTAGAATAATTGTTGTACCAGAAATCTGTTTATTGGGACGTGGAATTTTCCAGTAAGAGAAACACTGCATACAGATGAACACATCAACTTATGAGATTTCCTTACCTGAGTTATTGAGCATACATCATGCCAATAATTATTGTAGTTCATATGGTGTCAGCAGTCTGGTGCTTGTGGTCTTTGCTCTTAGTTGACATTTGCTTGGTTGAAGAAGATGTGTGAGTCCATGAAGCTAGCATTATTGTTGCACTGTTGATGTGAGATCACCTAAAATCTCAAATGTTGAGGTCAAGAAAAGCAGCCTGAACTCAAAGTCCTCTATAGATTGGCAATTCTTTAGACATTTGACAAGTAAGGTTTCTTAAGCTATTGGAAATGCTAATTCTTATTAATTTGTTGGTAACCTGTTGGGATATTTGTATTAAAGCTGGGTTTGAGAGAATAGTTTCCCCTTTGGCAGTTTTTGGCAAAGAAGGTATTTGATACCTTGGTCTCAACTGACACCAAAAAGTCTACTGGGGCAGACATTTTGCATTCCTGACTTTATTATAGCCTATTCTTTAACAACTATTGTCAATATACTGGGAATATTTGCTATCCTGTTCAGTTTGTACATAATCCATCTGGGATGAACTTGACACTGTTGTATCTATAATTGCGCTGATTACACAGTTATAGGCATTACTGCCTTCTCCTGACAAAGCTGTATCTAACTTAAATTCTGACTCTTGGTTATTCAAAAAGGTGTAATTCTGTTTATAAGATCCAGATAACTACAACGTAACTAAATATCTACATGTTCTTCACCCGATCCAAAATCCAAATGTTTCTGAGTTTTACTGTTACAAAAGTATAATGAGCAACAAAAGGTTAGTGAGCATCGTCCTCTGGGATTTTTAACGTTAAAAAAATTATTTATTTTTAACCAGGGTTAAACTTTAACCACCATTTTTTTAGACATTCTAGCTCATTGCATTCACATTTGTTTGGGTCTTTGCCTCCCTTGTGTGCTCCATCATGTATTCATTAACTGAATGAAAAGGCTTGTGCAACAAGACAAATTTCCTGAAACCTTGTATTGTCCCTACCTTGGAACACCTTCCTTGCCAAGGCTGTAGGCTTTATTATAAAATGTGTTTGAGGATTGGACTTGACTTAGCTAAGGCTAAATGTATGTGGAGTTTCACCTGTTCCTCTTTGCCTCTGGAATTGGTCCTTCCTCTTTCTCATTCTTCAGTTGTTTTTCCAAAAGGACTTGCCCTTGACAGTGGAATATGGGGGTGATAGCAGATAGCATTTTCCCTGAACGCAACCTTCAGACAGGCTTCTGAGATGATAAACTACACTGCGCGATGGCATTCATCTTTCCCACTTACACCTCCTTTTTGTTATACATGTTGATCTACACCCCATTCTCTGGGGTTATCTTTGTTCCATTTCATGTCGCGAGAAAACAAAAGATTTAAGTGGGTACAAAATTAAATATTAGGTTTATTATTCCAAATTATTTTCCAAATTACTTGGCCCGCTATTTGTAGAATACCAATTAGTGTGATGTGCATGCACATTATACACATACTGTTCTATAGTATTCTTGAGAAAGAAGGACTACAGAGTTTATAGCACAAGTTCTGCCTTGTTAGAAGTGTGCTCCCACTTAATCCAAACAGCGTATTGGATTTAGAAGCAGGTATTTAATTGTCTTTAAATGTCAGCGCGAGTGATGACACTATTGGGAGATCATTATAGGGCTCGCTGGCTTAAATGAGCTTACTTTTAACCAGACGACAGAATGGCACTGCTGATTGGCTGTTTGACTGGCAGAACTGATGTATTTTTCTCCTGCTGGAATTTAATTTGTGTAATCATAGAGGCAACCTTTGAGAAAACAGCATTGTTAAACTCCAGCTTTGATTGATAACTAAAAATCTGCTTAGGGCTCCAGGTTGTCAGTCATAGCTTTGTTGGGTAGTAGTAAACAAAACAGTACACCAGTGAGCTAAAACATGTTATTTAAACATGTAATTTATTTTCAGCATGCATACAGGGGCTGGTTTTCATAAATAATAAGGTTGATTAGATTAATATTATTTAATTATGACGTTTAATATTCCAGAGCACACCAGTTGTGTGGTGTGACTTGAGCTAATTTCCATAAGAGTCTGCTGGTTTACATGTCTCAGTCTTTTGGTCATGTAAATATTGCTATTATCAGCTGGAAATCCTGTTATGTGTGTGGTTTTAACCACCTTGTGCCGCAGACAGTTCCATTTAAATAATAATATGTTGTGTTCTTCAGTCGTGTTGCACTTTTTTCAGTTTGTCGCTCAAAGGTTGAATGCTGGCAAGAATATTGAGACTACTGATGTTGGAGTCACATTTGAGGACAGCCCAGTAGAAGCTTTTATTTGTGAGAACCTCTAGCCATGCTAGCGGCTGGTTTGATGGATGGCACTGTCTGCTAGTCAGCTGGTCCACCTTTTTGGTCCAGACTGAAATATCTAAAGAACTTTAAGATGAATTGCCAGGAAATTTTGTACAAAGATTTATATTTCCCCGAGGATGGGCGCCATTGACTTTGGTGATCCAGCGACTTGTGCTGTAGCACCACCATCAGATTGTACATGGCTCCCAGACAATGCACTGACTACAAAAGTTGCAGATTTGACTAGATTCATCAAAAACTTGCCTCAGATAAAACTAAAATATGAATGTGAAAAGGATTAACTATGAGTAAAAAAAAAACCCCAAAAAACATTTTATTTAATTGTCTCCATTTTAATAATCAAATGTATTTTTGTATCTCTGTTTCTTTAAGCACCTACGTGCTTAAAGGTGTCAGTACATGTGAGACATTGAAAATGTGTTAGCTAGTCCCCGAGGAGGTTTGGATGAAGGTGATGTTTGCCTGTCACCCCACATCTTTGAGACTGCCAGAAGAGCCAATAAGTGGGGGTAAAGGTTTTCAGGGTGACAAAGGAAACTTCCTCTGTGAAGAACTTCATAAAACCAGACAGCTGAATGTTAGAGGCCTCCAGCCCCTTGCACCCCTGCTGACAGTCCTGTCGTCTGTGCTTCCTCCTCCATTAATTAAAGGAGGCCTGGCTCCCATCACTGGCCAGCAAAGGAACGACTTACTGAAATATTTAAGTTGAGTACTTGTACATTAACCCTGGTTAAGGGGATCTGAGAGAATATTCAAATATTTACAAGTGTTCCCAAATGTACAGTTTTCAGATCTAAAAGTGCCGCATAAAACTCTAAATTTATAGTTCTTAGTTGATGGGCAGATAACAAAAAATAATAAATTGAGGATCTACTTTTAACAAGGCAGTCATTCTTTATACGCATGTTGCAAGATTTGTATTGTACATTCACTGCCTTGAATGCAAATTGCCTGCATCCAGACAGCAGCATTACTGGCTATTTAGTCGCCATTAGAAATGATAAAGCTTCAAAACGAGTGTCCTTTTATGGCAGCTATGAAAAATGCACAAGTGCAGCAAATCAGCTCTTCACGGAGCTGCTTGTGGCAGGTGTACTTTTATCAAGGTTATGAGACAACAGCAATTATTACCTGCTCTGTTTTGCGTCTTGTGGAGATATGAAGCAAAAACAAAGAGACTCAGAGAAGCAGGAACATAAACACTATAGCCACTGAAAACTTGAAGTGCTTCATTAAGAGTTCACAAGGATCTGAGGACAAACGGGATTCTGCACAGAACTTTTCTTTTCAGAAGTGCAATCACACTACCAGAATAAAAGAAGACATTTCCATTTTCTCATCTACTTAATGCCAGGTTCCTAATGCCTCAGGGCATATGAGTGCGCAGTAATGAGAAAAACAATAGGATGCCTTGCTAGACAACATAATGTGATGGGGAACACAGGATTTCCTGCCATTGGGTTTTATACTGACTTTTAACGATACACTTGATTAATTGGCTATTTTGGCTTAATGTGGTTTTAGGAGCACATTCTATTGCAATGGCCCAGGGCAAAGAAACTTCAAACTTAGCTAACATGTTCAGAGATAGTCACACCGATGTGTTTTACACATCTGTGTCCCCAAAACTGTTGATTAAGGTAGAACGTCCTAGAAAAGTCTTTTGCTGCATGCCTTTACTCTTCACTGCAGCATATGCTCCCTAAATTATTCAGCTACCAAGGATCACTGGGTCAGTTACTGGCTTGCACATAGCAAGAATCACAACTGTCATTACAGCTGTCTGAGGCTCACTTGTTTTTGAATAGTCTACAGTTAGGAAAGTGTCAGTTTTAATAACTACTCAGAAGGTTTCTTGGGTTTTTCAGTTCTTGACAGTTAAAGTATTTATTGCTTGTTTGTTATGACATTAGCATCAAAAAACAGTTGATCTTACTGGCTGACAAGTGTATTTTAATGTGGTATAAATCGTACCTCACACAAAAATCCCGATTTCACACTGACACAATCATGAGGTAAACTGACTGCAAATAGCTTTTTAAGGGCATTCAGAAGGTCAGTGTGGATGATTTTTTTAAAGTCTGGAAATGCGCGATGATCTCAAAAAACATTGAAAAATCGAATGTGCTTACTTTCTCTCATTTTCCGTGCTTCAAAGAAGCTACACAGCACACCCCCTGCTATGTAACATGACCAATTTTTTTAACTCAAACTTGGGGTGTGAAACTGTGTGTCTGGCAGACAAGTGGAACTGTGAACAGAAGGTGTCAAAGAAATGAATCTTTGAGGGGGGAAAATGTAGATGATGATGGGTTTTTAACCTGCCAAATTTATAACGAACCTAAGAGGGGTAGAGCACCGCTTCAGTGAATGCCGCAGTGGTCATTTATTTAGGTTAATCTTTGTTTAATCAATTAGTCTCATTAAGTCTCTTTTCCGAGGGAGACCCAAGAGCAAGAAATGTTCACAAGAACCCAATTAACAGACAAAAAACAACAAATAATAAAAGGGGTACACAAATCATTAGATTAGATTAGATCTCAAAGGGGAATATAGCTCTCTAAGTGGAAGGCAGTCTTTTCATTGAAGGGTGCACAGCAACTGAAACCAGTTCTGCCAGTGTTAGCGTGTACAATAGGAATAAATGGCAGATGTTTGAAAACTTTTAACAGTAGTGCTTTATAAATGAAACCCATCAGAAAGTGTTGTCAAAGGGTTGAGTATATATTTAAATATTGTAAGGGAAAAACAGAATGTTGGTGGAATTATGCAGTATGAAAACTCTATACACTCTGTATCTTATGGGATGTTTATCTTATTTAAAGTAAATAAATAAATATAATCTATCCAGTCTCTTTAACCTTTAGTTTATAACTATGAATTACATCAAAGCAAATTCTGCAGGTTTTTAATGTACACCTCAGCTAGATGACTTGCAGTCATAAATGTGGTCCATAGAGTCAGTGTGAGTCACAAACCACCTTTTCAAGTTTATTCTCAAAAACATTAATAAGTGCTGACTGTGTGCTCCATGAGGAAGCCCGCCACTACACAAACTTGGATGCTGATTTGACTTTTTGTTCTTCAATAATGCCTTCTGGTTCTAACTTCAGCTGTGTTTAAAATAAGACCGTACATTTTTTAAAAGGGTACAGTGGGAGTTTATGCAATTCCAAATATACAGTAAGTGCACATTTTCAGCTGCGTGTGCCCAGTGCTCGAGCACTCGCCGGTCGCAGTGGCAGAAGTGTACGAGATTAAAGTTTAAGAACAGAGCGAGGTATTATTGGTTTTGGAGATTTTCCGACCCTTCGCACTTTACTTCTGCTCTCTTCTCTGCTTTGTTTAAGGCTAACTGCATCCCGTAGCAAATCAAGTGTGGGCTGTTTGTCTATTTTGCATTTCTATCTTATTTGGCTCAACCAAAGTGCTCATGTGAAAGATCTGACTGTTCATTTGTTGAATATTAAAGCCATATGTTGGCATTTGCTTCCTCCGCAGGACATCTCCCTGTGATGTGTTGTGTGTTTGCCATTCATTACATAGCACATAAAACACTCAAACACTCCAATTAGATTAACGCCCCAGACTGACAACACAGTGAGTACAGCATACTGACATTTGACAGGGTGAATGTGAGAGTTCTGCGTGTTAACCCCATGCGCAGAGTTTTGTTTTCTGTAAATCTTAACCCTAGTTAAAGTTATTTTCAATCCTTGGCTTTCCACTGCTAAGTCTTTTTTATTTTATTTATTTATTTATTTTTTTTAACTTAAGATGTTTTTAGATTTATTTTTATTGAGTAATTTATTTTTAATTTATCCGGAAAAACATACCTAAGAACTACAATACAGCTTCTTTAAAAAAATGTAAACGTATGGACTTTCTTGAACATAAATCCCTTTCATCCCTTTCAAACGTAGTCAGCTGTCTGCAACACTGTGCAAAAATTTTGATTCACCCCTCATGTCTTTAAATTTTGCTAGGAAAATGGGAAATAGGTGCACCAGTTTATTCAGAGATGTCCAAACATGAATGCAAATGCAGTCTACAATGGACTATAAAAGGAAAAAAACACAAGTTCTAACTGACGTTAAAGTCAATATTTGCTATGACCACCTTTATTTTGAACCACTTTAAGCAAGCTTGTAATTATTTAAGGTTTGGTGGATTTTTTTTCTATTTGTTAAGGGCAGTAATCTCAGATACTGTTCATCTTCATACTGTTCATTTTCTGCCTGTCAGACTATTATTTTAGCTGTTAGATCCAACTAAAGAAATGGAAACAGATTATGTGTTTGGTGACAGGTAACAAATGATAGTGTGCAAGGACTAGCCTAAAAACAAGTGGAAAAAAGTTGCCAGTGTTCAAAGAAAAGACTTTGAAAGACCTTCACAAAGCCGGGAGAGCTATTGCTCTACACCACTTAAAAAGTCTAGTTCCGTGGTAGTAAAGATTTCTGCACATCACTAGCATGGTGTCAGATTGTGATGGATAGTTTAAAGCCTGAAAGTAAACATGATGATTGGTTGCTGTTGGTTGAAGGAAGGAAAGCAGGCAAGCTGTTCACGACACATTTAGACACGGAAATTGATCAGAAAGCCTGACCGGGCGGATCCGGCTCAAGGTTTAATGAATAATTTAAATGTGGATGATGACTCAGCACTAGTGTCTGCCCCTCTGGAAATATATACAGTAAAATCTAATATAGTTTGTTTTGTTTAATGAGTGAAGTGTCAGAAAGGAAGGCAAAGTATTGCTGATTTCAGTCCAGAATTTAAACTAACTTGCATTTTATAGCAGCTACATTTTAGATATTTTGCCACATAGTCTCTTTTCTGTTATATGGGTTTGTTCAAAATTGCTATCCACCCATTAATGGTGGATGATCATAGACAGGGGTTCAAAAAATGATGTTAATGTTTCTTTTTTTGTACCTTAATATTAAGAGTGAGAGGAGATGTCCTTTCAGGCACACATGTGTGAGCCCAGGCACCAAACATGAGCCCTGTTCAAGTCTTTTGTTTGTGAAGGACAGTCAATCCCCTAGTTGCTTCTAAGAGAAGAGAAGGGGTGCTATTATGGCATGTTTCAATGCATGGACTGAGACACTGCATTTTCGCTCAGTAGAGGATGAATAAGGTTTATTTTGAACAGTGAATATTGCAAAGGTACGCTTGTAGAGTCAAAGAATACAATTATGGAGTTGGATATGAACATAACATCTTCCAGAAGTTTTCTTGCCTGTTATAATGGTCGGGGAAAATAGGTTTTCTGCTGCGTACCGGCTGTGGAATGTTTAGATCAACATCATGTAAATGATGTACAATTTGATAACTTTTTTTAATTGTTTGATTGTTTTCAACATTTAGTATTTCGTATCTCTGGATTTTGAACCATTTAACTAATTGGGCAGCAGAAGATATTATTTAGATACTTATAAAACCAGGACTTGCTATTCAATTAAAACTATAGTCAGAAGATAAATAATGTTCACAAAAATCCTTGCTTTCTTGTTGATGACCAAAAATTGGAGTAATCAGACAAGATGCTTGAATCTTGCATCACTGCTACTTGTTTTACAGTAACTTCACTGCAGGTAATTACAAGGCAGATCTGCTCATTTTTGTTAAGAAGCCCTCTTTATTCTATTATAAGCTATAAATAAGGGAGTCCCCACAGTGTGCCTTTCTTCTTTTAGCCGAGTGACTGCTGTGATTTAAAGCTGGGGGCTGTTAGTCCCTCCTTGCCAGTCATGTCCCCTTGCTGCAGGCACGAGTCTCTTAATGGATATGGAGGAAAGACAGGCTTGTGCATCTAATGGCTGAGCTTCTAAAGTAATCCTAAAATAATCAGGAACAGGGAGGAGGGATAGGGGTGAGGGGCAGTTTCCGGTTTGGTAGGGAGGCAGAGGTTGACGTGCCGAACTATGAGGTTGGAATCTGGAAGGGATGTGTCCTACCTCCCCAACAACATGCATGCATGCACGCACACACACACACACACACACAAACACACACACACTCCCCTGAGTGACCAAGGGAACTGTTAACCCCACTGGGAGGAAGTTGTGATGTAACTCTGGTATGAAGCCTTATGGATGGGATAAGAAATGTTCATGCATGTAAACTTGATATTTCCTTTGGTTAAAAGAGACTGTAGTATTTTGCTAGTAGAAGACTATTAGAATTAATAGATTAACACAGAAGTAAGATTAGTAAAAAACAGACAAATCAAAAACAAACAGATCAGCTGCACAAATTTGAAATTCTTTGTGTTTGTGTTTAATCTTTGTGTTTGAGTAGGTTCTTTGAAGCAAGCCAACCCAGTCAATAAAAGTTATAGTATTGAAATATTATGAACGTCCAGTTATTTTATAGTGATGTTCAAGTGTTTGCCACATTTCAAATTAAATTAGTAGTGATTATTTGACCTCATATTTTAGAACTAATTTTTAATTCAGTCTTACCCAGGCCACGTGCCTGGATCATAAAAGTGAGGACAGATTGTCAGCTTGTTGACAGCAGTCCAACTTGTGGTGTTCTTTGCTCTCAGAACTTATTTTCAGACATGATTAACCAAGCTTATCCCTATTGTTATGCAAGTTTATTGGTCAGCCGTGAGTTTCAGCACTGCAGACAGGCTTTTGTAATGGTTCTTTTGCATGAGTGCAGAGGAAGTCAGGACAGAGTGCTGTTTATTTATAGGGCAGGGAGGTCTTTCCCCTCTCTGTCTCTGTCGACTAACAGCCAGAGGAAGCTTCACAACAGATTTTGTGTCTAGGGTAGTGGCTCATTTTACTCATTTTTTTTTTTTCAACTGTAGCTGCTATACAGGAACTATGCCTGTAAAAGTTTGCATTGCTTGCTTGTGGGAAAATCCCTGTATCTCTGTAGCTGAGGTTGTTTGAACGGCCGATTTTCATTTAATTTTTACAATTTTCTTTATTTTTTGCTGACAGCATTACTAGTTTTTCATGATAATGACCTTTTATGTATGACCACTTTATAAAGAACAGAAAGCTTTGCGTAATTGTTATTCAGGAGAGCAGAAAAAATAAAACAACATTAACCTGATCTCTTCTAGCAGGAGTGAAATATCTGCAAAGGAGTGGGCTCGATTCCTATTTTTTTATTTATTTTTTTGCTCTGATAAGATCAGGGAACTCAAGCTGGGAGTTCTGCATGTTTAAATTGAGGGTACCACACAAGCAGTCACGCCTAGATAGGTTTGTCCCTGTGACAAAAAGCACACACTGTGTTTTCAATTAGCATTCAGTAGCTCACTGATTGGCAAGAGTGCTGTATAGTGCAGTGCAGAGACCTCCTCTGAAGGATTAGTGGACAAAGGAAAATATACACTCAAATTGTTTTTCAGGTTTGATTCATTTTCCTCTGGCCCACTTCAGATGATCTGCGTTTTATTGTATATTAACGGTAATGGTGGTATGTATCATCTGCGCCTGTAAACTAAATCAGGTGGAAAAGATTTGAACCACCGTGGCCTTTATGAAACCATTTGCTCTGCTTTACTGCTCTGCTTTATTGTGCAAACAAAGACACACACCGAAGTACACATCATCCGACACATACGTGAACATGCACATACACAGCAGTACAAACACACTGTTGCCTCTGCTACCTAACTGATATAATGGATTATATTTACATAGCAGTTTGGATAAGAGAGTAGTACCATTAGAAAGATGTATTGTTGCAAACTGGATGAGGATTTATCACGAAGCCAGAGCCCTGTGTGAAAAATGAGGGATGACTCTTTTCTGATCAGCATGCTTCCATTCATTTAATGAGTCTCTTGTGTTTTGCATATGCTTTTTCTTCCTGGGCGTGGCCTTTGCAGCTGAGTCACGCCTGCGCTCTCAGCCCTTCCTCCAGCTGATGGACAAGCTCTTCTATTATCACAGAGCTCCACCACACGTCTGAGACTCATCATCCTCATATCTTCTGCCTCATGTGGGCCTTTCACGGTCCCGTGTGGTGCACCTATCTTAAAGATGCAAACTGCCTGGCAGTGGTGTGTGTGTGTGTGTGTGTGTGTGTGTGTGTGTGTGTGTGTGTGTGTGTGTGTGTGTGTGTGTGTGTGTGTGTGGAAAAACGAGGCAGGTTGGAGTCCCTGCTGACCTTGTGGTCACCTCTGTGTATTGATGCTTTAAAGGTGGCCATAAATGGTCAAATTGAATTTCATTTTTCTTTTATTTATACAGCTCCAAATCCAACACAGGTCATATCAGTGCACTTAACACATTAAGGTCAAGACCTTCTGGAAAGAAACCAAAACGACTGCCTGTGAGCAACCACTCAGCAAGCTCAGTCATCGTCTATATTCTTTTGCCCATCTGCTCTGTATAATAATTATTAAGTCATAACTTAAAGAAAGGTTAAATATAAATATATTTACAGCCCTCACAAGGTAATCAGGGGAATAAGCGGGAGCCCGCTTACAGCTCCAGTCCCTCTGGGGGAGGTGGAAGAATGGGAATGAATGCCTCCGCTGCTCTGCTGCCTGGGTGTCTTCTGGTAAGAAAGAGGGCGGAGATTTGATAAATGGTTAATTATGAAAAGCCTTGTGCCAAAGCTAAAACTGTAATTAGCCTTAATTGGCTAATTGGATAGAATTGGTGGATGGCATAAGCGTAATTACCCCGCTCTTTTATTTTTTTCCTTTAGCATTCAGTGTGGGATTATATGTGTAGCTGTGACAGTGACAGTTGTTGTGTTTTCTTTTTCTAATAAGTTTTGTAGCTTGTTGTCAGGGTGATTCTCAACTTGTGTTACTTTTTTTTTTTTTAACCCGTCAAACTCTAAAAAAAAAAAAAAAAAAAAAAAAAAAAGGTTTTCTCTGTC
>VUQG01023607.1:0-14093 GCA_015106755.1 Etia nguti
TCCAAGATGGCCGACTTCTAAATGGCCACCATGGTCACCACCCATCTTAAGGAGTTTGCCCCCTCACATATACTAATGTGCCACAAACAGGACTTTAATATCACCAACCATTCCCATGTTATTACGGTGTATCCATATAAATGGCCCACCCTGTACAACTGCCCATTTATGTTTCCCTCATTTACACTTGTTTACTGAAGACGTAGTCTAACCTTAACCCCCGCTGTAACCGAAACCTGCCTCATCCAAAAAATTTACGTTTATGGGAACTTAATGTTGAACGCTGGATCCCCAGTGTGTGACTGAATAAACAGATTTATGTTCTCTCTCTCACACACACACACACACACACACACACACACACACACACACACACACACACACACACCTGGCGAGGAACGGCAGCTATTAGGTTATGTAACCTTTGACAGTTCCCAGCTGGCTAGTAACTGAGCCCGAAGTGCTGAATCACTTTCTGGCCACATATTATACACACATGAACTCTATAAACACACACACACACACACAGAGTGTTCGGTATTCATATCTTGTGGGGACATCTAATTGACATAATGCTTTCCCTAGCCCCTTACCCTGACCATCAAAAATGAATGCCTAACCCTGACCTTAAACCTAACCATAACCCAGTTGTAACCCTGACACTAAAACCATATCTTGAGTCTCAAACATGCCTTCAAACTTATGGGGACCAAAATCGTGGTCCCCATAAGGGCTGTTGGTCCCCACAACTATAGTAAACTTCCAATTTCCTGGTCCCCACAAAGATATGAATACAGGTTCACAAACACACACACACACATAACTCTGGAAGTACGTTTAATAAACAGCAACCATGGAAACCGTTAAAAATCAAGTACTAGCATCCAGTTGAATTTAAATACTGTATTCACATTATTTATTTATTTATTGTGGTTGAGTTTAATACAGGAATAAATGGCATGTTGTATTTACTGTATTTAACCCAGACTGCAATCCTTCCCTGACCTTAACTAAAGTGCTTCTGTTGTTAAAACTTAACCAGATAGGGGACTTGCAGTCCCTGGACTCTGCTCCCACCGCCCACCCCGTCCACCTTCCTGTGACTTCTGCGTACTTACTCACAGTGAATGGAAACTATGATACTCGCGAGCTAAACCCAGACAGCAATTATGTGCCCGAAAACGCAGCGAGTGGTTGAGTCGATGCATGAACAGAATTTCTAAGAGACAAAGAAGTACATTTTGTAGTAACTCTACTACATTGCAGCTGGACTCTAACTCTACATACTAATTTTTGAGGACTGAGTGCCAGTTTAAGGAGCCAGCGTGTGATTAATGCAGGAAACATAAAACCTTTCATTAGTGTCTGCTCAGAGGATCGTGGTTTATGTTCATAATTGTAATTTTTGTGCTGGTTTATGTTATGTTGTTTTAACAGCTTGCTGTTAAATTTCCTGAGCTGAAACTGAAGACAAATGCTAACTTAATCTTGTTTCAGATTGCCGTGTATGATATTAACTGTGGATGAATGAAAAGCTTGCAGTGCGTGTGTACTTGTGGACTCAACCTACCAAGGGTCGCCTTTGGCCTGTGAGCCACACTTTGAGAACCCTGAAACTGCAGGAACAAAACAGCTGATCTTTGGTGCCATTTCTTACTGAGGTCACAGATTGTCCCACAGACTTCTGTACAACTGGAAGGCAAAGGAATTGCCCCCTGCTGGCCATTATTATAACTAGGCTGATGATGTAACTCATGTACTCACACTAATGACAAATATGACTCAAACCTAGTGAGAGGAGCACTAGAATCACTTTCTCATAAACATGCAATAAATTAGACATCCTTTTGCAACGTAAGCCGCTGCCCTATGCTGCACACTGAAAAGAATACAGGTTTAAGGTAATTCTGTATTAGGGTGCGTCCATTTTTGATTTACAGTCTGTGGTAAAAACATGCTAAAAGCAGTGCAGCATTTATTATTTAAAAAAAATCCAACACACAAACCTGTTGTAAAGCTGTGAGTCAGGATTCTGTTTGTATTTATTATGAAGCTCTTTGCTGAGGTTTTCTTGTTTTGGAAAAACGATTCTGACCGTGTCGATTCCATTTTATGTGCTGCGCTGAAAAAGCCTCCACAGAGCGAGACGTATTTGTTACATGTGCAGACCCACGGCCTAAACACACACATTATAGTATCTTTTTCTCCTCTGCGGTTTAAAACGGAGGAGTGTTCAGTACGTCAGAGGGGAGTGGACGAGGAAAGCTCCTGTGTGTGGTTATTTGTGCCCGTCTGCACATTACACGCATTTAAAGTCTGTCCCTCCCTGAAACACTCAGCAGTTTTGTCTAGAGTAGAAAAGCAGCTACAAGCAGATGCTGTGAAACTGCTCTGCAGCTACGAAAATAATGAAAGAGCATTAAAATGCTAATGTGGGAGTGCCGACAGGTGCTAAACAAACTGTTCCAATGCACGTTGATTAAAAAAACAAAACAAAAAAAATATATTCTTGTCCTTCTTTTAACTTGAACCGGAAAAGGTAGGCAAGCTCGTTAGGCTCATCAGGACCTCCAAAGAGCTCATTTATAAAGTGCTTAAACAACATTTAAAGCTTGCACATACCCTGACGTTTGTTGTTGTTCTTCATAAAGGATACAGTCCCGACCAACTGGAACTCAGAGTAGTTGTCACACTTCCAACTGCTGAACCAATGGCAGCGCGAGTCCTTCATGTAGGTAAACATCCCTAAAAAATGAAAGTACTACATTTAGATTGAACACGTCTCTTTTGTTTAATTCGATACATTTGATTGGTAGGAAAAAAAAGATACAGGAAGTGATGGAGGCAAAAAAAGAGGAAAGAAAATCATTTTTACAACAAACAGAATTTGAAGAAGAAAAGATAAGAGACGGCAATAAAAAGACGCATGTAACATGTAGTTGGACTTTTCCAGTTCTCAAATGGAAACAGCGAGCCCTAGTTAAATTATAAACTGTCCACATAAAGTCTCCAACTCAGGACTTTCAATCAAGTGTCCAAACTTGGGGGAAAAAGGGGATTTAGGTTGATCTGAATTAGAAAGTAGCAGTAAGACTGCATTAAAATCAAAAGCATCCAGCACTGCCGTTACTCTGAACACAAGCAGAGAGAGAAACCAAACATGTCAACGAGGTTTGGGAAAGTATTTCAGATGGTGAGGCTGTTTTACTGCAATCGATTGGACTGCCCTGCAAGTTGAAATGCGATGCTGAAAGAGTACCTGCTTCATGACTGAGATCACTGAGCTATATCAGAGTTAGGGGTTGGTTCACATCTACCCCTCATATATAATTTTTAAATGCAAATTTGGAATTTGAGAGCAAAATTCCCTTGGAGCTGGTGCACGCCCTCTGATCCCCCTCCTCACAAAGGACGACCGCCTCTGCAGTTCAGCAAGGAAAGGACACCGACTTCCACTCGATGTTGTAGAGGTGTGTCAACCAGGACAGTTCAATGGCATCAAAAGCCTTAAATAACTCAGGGAGAATCCCCCCCAGGCGGATCGGGCCACAAGAGACGTTTTTAGTGAACTCACCTCCAGTTTCCTCTTAGATATTCCACAATCAGCTGTAAGCTGTATTATTGCAAAGTGTGCATGATTTTAAAGGTTGCCAATGCTCTGTCTCATCCCTGAACCTCTCCAAACCTCCCCCGGCATTAACATCAGAATACAAACTGTATACTGGGAGCTTCGTGGCATGGCTCTGTGTGGTCGAGCAGCTTCTGCAGGTGTAATGTGTAAGTCTGTACATAGCACACGCTTCTTTAGCATCCAGCTGAAAAGCTTTGGTGTTTTTACTGGTGATCTGCTGGATGTCAGTCACATCACATCTTTTCTGATTAAAGTTTCTCTGCAACTGTCAGCACCTTGTTGACATCCTAAGGATATTAAATAGATAATTAAAATAAATAAATAAATCTTAAAAAAAAGGGTAACACACAAGTTGTTGAGACTCAAGCGCTACTGAAGCTCTTCCAGCTGTGACTGAAAGAAACAGCAGCAGTCTGCCCAGAGTGGAGACTCACATCTGGACCACTCACATCTCTGAACACAAGAAACCGAAACCGCCTCATGTATAAAAGAGCCTGTGTGTGTGTGTGTGTGTGTGTGTGTGTGTGTGTGTGTGCGTACACCTGTCTGTGTGCAGCTGGGAGTGTGTATGTGTATCATGTGCAGAGGTGGGGATTTCCCCATGCTGCTAATGAGGGGAACACAGCTTTCATTGAGTGTGTTGCTTTGGGCCGACATCCCCCTGGCACTGAAAAACACAGACGACCGCGGAAAGATGGAACGACGATGGAAAGAACAACTTGACCAGAGCGGAGACGCAGAGAGCAGAAAACACAGATGGACAGGCAGACGCTCGCTTGGTTTCCACTCGAGTATATTTTATGCAAATTCCAACATACTGAACTACAAAGGCTGAACGGACGCGGCTGAAACTTGGAGAAAATGCTATATCAATATTGTAAAAAGGTTTTTTTGCCCAGAAGTGATGTGAGAATCATTTTGCGGTTAGGGGAAATGTTGGAGCAGCAGTGATGGAAACACACTTGTTGAATTGAAAAATGGAGAAAGAAATGCTTGAGAAATGTTTTACTCACAATTCACAGAAATTCAGTTTGGACTGAGATCTAAATCGTTTCTGTCAACCACCAACTCACCACCATTTGTGAAATGTGCAACGCAGCACAGCTCAGCTGGAAAGCGATGAATAAAATAACTGTTTGTGATAAGTGCGTTAAATCGAGACTTCACATTAAAGGATTTTTTACTGTCTCCCAAAAAGAGCAAAATCAACAATGAAAGTATGGTGCTATTAAGTACTGTGGATATATTTAAAGGCTGATATACCCCATGCATCTGTGCGCTGCTGTTCTCCAAGAACTATTAAAAACCCATGGCTGCACTATGCAGTGGACATGCGCCTTAATTACCACAAACAGACACTGCAGTTTGTCCCGAGTGAATCCCACACACACAGCCCCACAGCCGCTCCGCATATCATCGAATGTGTAGTAATCCACCGGTGAAAACAGTCCCCAAAAATGTGCAGTTTCCTCAACTTTGTTCCACGTTTGCTTAAAACTAGACTTTCCAGCTGTTTTAGGGAAACTGTTGAGTCCTTTCCAAAGGGAAATATTTGAGCCCTTAAGATTTATTTATCCACATTACCAGCGGGCATGGAAGTGAGAGTCTTTAGCTGCGTTTCTACTAAAGTCCACGTAATCTTAGATTAATGTGTGAAAACTTGCCAAGGAGCTACAGGTTCCTTCAGCCGTTAGTGACAATCATACACAGACCCTTGTAAAGAAAAGGCAAAGCAGCCAGCAAGTTCAATTCAACTCAATTCACTTTTATATATTTGGGGCCAAAACACAACAGCAGGTCAAAACCCGACAATACCACTGAGATATAAACTCTATAGGTATAAAAGGATGACCAGTGAATGACCAATTTCGAAAAATGTGAAGGTAGATGCTAAACGTATGGAACGATGGGGAAAAAGTGGCCTTGACCTTGAGGAGGTTGTTTGTTGCTGTCGCTGACTCTAGCTTGACCGAGAAAGACACTAAAGATATTAAGTGTGAAGAGATGCTGACAGTAAACGACTATAACTTATGACACAATAATTATGATACAATAATCAGCGTCGGAAAAGGAAGTGCAGGGATTGGATTAAGCACAGCAGACCGTCAGACCAGTTTTCCCTCTGTATCCTCCGACCAGCCGGGCAGAAGACCCAATTATGTCTCCGTTTTTATGGAGACTTGGCTCGGTCCTGACATCCTGAATAAAGCTGCCGCAATTTTACAAACTGAACTACTTCCACCAACTTTAATAGGCATTATAGGCCTTAGAAGTACTCATCTTTCTCTGGAATCAGTGTTGAACTGTAAGGAGAAAGTGATACCTGCAACATCAGTCAAGCACTTTTTTGGCATTACAGTGCTACTGTGTTCAAAATGATGGGAGGTTCTTGGGTGTTTTCAAGAAGAGTATTAGAGAAATACTCATATTCCTATCATTAGAAAACATAATGCAGTAAACCCTCTTTATGTCCAGGATCTCTCTCCGTCCAGTCAACGCCTGCCTGAGGCCTTTCCTTCTCATTTGACTGTATTTTTGGTTTTATTGCCCTTTTTGTGGCGAGCTCTTTCTTTTACTGAAAGAAAAGTAAAGTTTCCACAGTTTCTCCAGCTGTTCCATTGTCCAGCATTCTTGCTACTGGGGAAAAGTTGCCAATAGCTACTGGGAAAAACACAAGTTCTAGCTGAGAGACAAAACTGGGCTGCACACAGGGCCAGTCAAAACTTGGGACACACATAAAAAGAAAGGCTTACAGTGAACCATCTAAATAATAATGGTGTCTTTATTCTAAAGCTGTCACATCGAGCAAACGTCACATCAAACACGAGCAACTTTACGTGTGATAGTTTTACTGGTCGTTGTAGAGCCTAACACAACTGTAACGAGAAGGAGTGACTTAGCCGTGTCTGGCTTTAGATTTATAATAAATCGTGTAAATGAAGGTAAATGAGTTTAAAAGATTGAGAGAGCAACACTGAGAAAGAGATAGGCACAGTGACAACAATGGCAAACAGAGATAATTACAGTCAGGCAGCCAGAACAGAAAAAAAGGAAAATCGAAACAAGAGAAGAAGACCATCATAATAAGAACTCTTCCAGACTGAAATGACAGTTAATTATATAGTTGCCAAAACCAACACGGGCCACTTTTCTCAGCCATCTGACACTTATTCCCGCTGCAGTTTCACTGACCCGAAAACTCACGAAGCACGTCCACCGAGGCCTCCGTCTAATAAAAATGTACTTTCCGTTTTATCCAATAAAAATATGATTTTCTTTTCTTTGACTTCAATAATAAAATACAGCTTCACTTTCCACTGACTTTGTATCAAACAGGATTTACCTTCCAGATTCTCAACCTTATCTGTTATTCTCAGCTGCTCCCTCGAGACCTATTCAAAGAAAAGCTTTTCCATTTTTATGATGAAGGCTGGATTGTGGACACTCACAGCTCAGCAACTCATATTTCAGTGTGAATGACCTCAAATCTGAAACCCTGACTCACCGTAGTCTGTGTGAAAGATTTGTCGGACGAGTAGCAGGAACCACTCCTTCGTCAGGCCGCCCATGTCCAGCCCCGCCTCCCCGACAAAAGTCACCCGCAGCTTCTTCTTCAGATCGCATCGCTTCCTCGTCAGCTATCGGCGACAAAGAGGAATATGAGATGAAACAAAACACACAAATTTTTAGTTTGCATTGCAGAAACACTTGTTGCAGAAACCTCTGTACCTCTGGGGTTATCCTGGGTGACACACCTTGGCAATATTGTCTTGTGGAAATCTGCCAGGGTTTGTGGGTGAGAGTCTCCCCTACCGATTGAGTTTGTCCAACCGTTCTGCATGTGCTTTGTGGAACTGGTGTGCGATTGCTCTTATGGTGCCCTGTTGGAAATGCTTAAGAAATCTGGGGTATTAGGCCCATTATTATGGGTTATTTGGGTCCTGTACAGCACCAGCGCGAGTTTTGCATGGCTAACAATAAGTCAGGAAATGCTGCCCTTTGTTAGCGTTTCTTTTTGAGCAGAGATTGTAGGGAGTAGTACTGTCTCCAGGTTGGGAAAGACCAAGAATGTATGAGTGGTTTGAGAATGAAGCAGGAAATTGACAGACCAGTGGTTGTGGTGTCTGCTGGGATGTGGATGCTATTTGTTCTGGTAAAGAGAGATAAGACTAAAGCTGCTGATTTACTGGTCCATCTACACTCCTACCCACATCTATGGTTATGATGAGGGAAGGAGTTATGAAAGGAATTATGAAAACTGTAAACAGGAGCCTGCAGAGGCACTTTCAGCTCTGCCTTCCAGACTAGGTGAGGAGCTCAGTCATTCAGAGTTGAAATGCTGCTCCTCCACATTAAACCAGATCAGCTGACCAGGTGCCTCTGGACACCTCCTGGGGAGGTGTTTCGGTCACGTCCAACATGGGAAAGATTCCAGTGCAGACTCTGGATATGATGGAGAGATTATGGTTCTCTTCTGGCTTGAGAACGCCACAAGAGCTGGAGGCACAGGTCAAGAAGAAGGAGGACTGGTGTGCTTAGACTGCTGCCCCAGACAGAAGCAGTAGAAAATAAATAGATGCGGAAATATTTTCTGGGTAAAAAAAAAAACCTTGGGCTATTGGAAAAAAATGGCATCCTCAGCTATAATTTTCCATAAACACTGTTGCTTAATTTGCAAAATGGTTTCTTCAAATGAAAGTATGAAAATGCTGTGATCATGTATTCCTCGGTGTCTTCAGACTGAATATCTTCACAGGGACAGACCAGCAATTAAAGACCAAAATGAAAGACATTTGGTCTGAACCTCACTGCAGGAAGAAAATAACATTTCACATAATTTAGACTTGAATTTTAGTGTTTATCTCAGATTTACGGTTACATTTCGGTTTGACGGAGGTTGAGGGTGACACATGACTGCAAAACATTAAAGGCATACTTGCTGATCCTCATGGCAGGGTCTGTATATTCACTGGTCGATATTCCCAGCATTCCCACATCACAAGTTTCCACTTTTTCCCCCCTTACTTAAAACAATATTTTAAGAAATATTTTTGGTTGTTATCACACTCTCAGATGTCCTAAAAATCCCAGTTTACACCCATGAGATTCTTCTCAGTTCCTTCTTTTTTCATGATCTTTGCTCAGTACTTCAGTGAATGCACATTAACACATCTCATTTTTAATTAAATGAGACTAAACCTGCACCAATATGGGCTTGTCTATTTCTAAAGAAGATATTGTTTTCTGATTGGCTTTCTGGTATCAACTAAAATTGCATTAGGACATTTAAAACACACTAAACATAAATTCCACAGTGTGTTAGGGCTCAAGGTATGCAGTCACTTCAGAATCTGCATATAAATATGTCAAATCTGTAAAGATTGTAGGCAAAGGATTAGTTTTTAGGGACACAAATGTTGCTGGTTTGTCTTAATTTTAATAACCAGCCACGTCTGAGCAGGTACTAACCGGTAAACTGATAACATGGACAGCAAAAAACGGAATACATTTAGGGCGAAGGTTTTTATTAGCTTTTTCTGATTTATTAACGATCATAAACTATGATTGGCAGACACATTGGGAAGTCTCGGCTCAGATAGCTGCTAGCATTTGTTCCCTTAGTTTGTCAGCTGCCGGGTTAACGGGCTCCCAGATTTGTCTTTAGAAATCAGAAATCAGACATAGTAATCAGTAATAGGTTTCCATGCAACTTCCATACATGTTATCAATTTGCCCCCTGAATTTGCCCCTAAAATGCTACAAGCTTTCTGCTAAGATTACCAAAGCAGCCTTTATAAATCACCAAAAAATAAAGCATAAAACACCAAAATCACAGAAATTGGAATTTAGAAATTCCAGTTCGCACTGGATTAAAGATAACTGATAACAAACGGAAAGATATCATTGAAAATTTGCAGGAGATTTTTTATAAATAATTATCATGGCAGTTTTTCATGCATTAAAGATCAGACAACATTCACATTATTTCCAATTAATAAATGCCCCGATGAACCGGTCTACACTGCATGTGCAAATAAGGTCACGCATTGCATGCTTTAACTTGCATATTTCAGTTTAAACAGTTTAAAAGATGTTTAAACATCTTGTAAAAATGATTATACATCAAAACTGAAATTTGTGATCGTGTACTAACCTCATCCAGTGAGTCGCTGAGAAGCTGTGCTCGTCGTACTTTAATGTTGAGAAACAGAAGGTTCATGTCCACTCTCTGCCTGCGAGAAACTTTACTGACCAGACTTTGCTGTGAAGCAAAAACACAGAACTCTAAATTCAACAGACAAGCATTTGTTGCTCATATACAGCTTCAGCAAATCTGCCTGCTCTGTGTTTCTCTATTATTATACTTTAAGGCTGGAATCAGACTTTGTTAATGTGCGACTCACCCTGGCCTGACTGATCATCTGTTGCTCCGAGTCTTTCTGGATGATGGCTTTCTTTACCACCGTCGAGAGGATGAAGGGAAACTGACAGAAAGAAAACCTGAAAAAGAGGAAAAAAACAAGAATCGTTAATAATTCTCAGGCAGCGTTTCTTACTCCGTTTTTCTACCAGCAGTTTTATAAATATGTCTTTCTGTAACTGCATTCCTGACCAGCTTTCAAGTGTTTTCAAAATTCTATACTTTACCCTAATGAGCAGGCTCTGAAGTCTACACCCTCCAAGCCACATGAGCTCCACAATCCCCCACCACACCAGCCAGAGGCTGTAGGAACTGATCATTTCAACTGTAAACTCCAGATCCATTTTCTTTGTGAGACGTTAACAAGCCATGACACAGCGTGAAACGAACTTCATGGCTTCTGCAAGTCTTTCCATAGTTCGGGATAAACTGCAGCTGTGGAAGCGTTACTTCATTCTGCTTATGAGGAGATACTCAATTTCACTTCCAGGAATCTTCAAAGGGATGTTAGACAACTTTTGGTCATGGGTAGCACTTACTCAGGGTAATGTAGTGTAACATGGAGGGGCAATTCTAGTAAAAACTTGCAGGCAAGACCAAAAATTTTTTTTTTGACAAAAATCAGTCATCACTGACTATTCCATCATCCCATCATTACTACTGTACTGTACTATACTTTACTACACTACAAAGTAGTACAGCATTTTATGCTTTCTATTTATTTCTATAAACTGTTGACTGCTTAGTTGACACAAAACTAAACTGATGAAGATTTGAATAATCAAAGTGAAGTGGTTTTGTATTATTGGTCAACCAATCTGAATCCAGATTACATCGATTTAGTCTCTTATATAGAGCAACCCAGGGTTATGACTGGATTTGAACCCCAGGTTAAAGTAGAATATGTTACCTTTTTGGTATTTTCAGGAACATATCTTTGTTGAAAAGTTGTGTCGTATATCCATGAGAAATGAGCAGCTCTAGCATAACCAGCTACTGCAATCAACCACGAACTTGCAACATAACAACAAATCAACTACACACATGCTGTCTGCCATGTTCAGTAATCTACAAGAAGGAAAATAAACGCCTAGTTCATACAAAATTACAACAGGGTCTCGTTTGCACCCCTTTATCACCGAAGAGGTAAGCCCCACCAAAATGAGAGATGTCGGTTATTTCATAACATGCAGTGGTGTAAATTGAATGTCAAAGTTTTATTAGTTTATTATGCTGCTTGAAAGGATGCAAAATTGCGGTAAAGATGTTTGATTTGAACAGAAATGCATCAATGCTAGCAAGACATTATTCCTAAAAATATATATGTTAATACAACATATCTCAACCCATAACAGCAAATAAAGAAAGAAATATTCAAAGTATTCTGGTACCTAATATTACTTCAGTTATGCCTTATTAACCTATGCATGCATATAAAGCCAGATGTGGTCAGAATGGCTGGCTTTGGTGTCGACCAGAGTAAGCCTTGGTCCTTCGATTTGTTTATTATTTAATACTTGAGTTTGAAGATAGAAGCAGTCCTACTTATTGGTTTCGGTTTTAAAAGTTTGTTAGTTAAGAAGTTAGTTAAGAAGCCTGAATCTAATAATAAAATTGGTTCAAACTCATGTTCGTGTTTTATAATTATATTTATATCATTTAACATTCATAGAATTACAGCAACATGGTGCCATTTTATATGCTATTAGTTCCACTACATCATCAATTTATGGACTAAGAAAACGTTTGGGGGCTCGTCCGGGATTTGCACCAGGACAAGTCCTCTATCATTCTATTTGGTGGTTTTTATAAATCTTTTAACCAAAAAATGTCATGTCCATCTAAAAGTTGATTATTGTTCAACTGTGAAATGAATCAAATGAAATCTTCTAAGTCCTGGAAGCAAAATGTATCCTATCTCCTTTGCTGCTCTAAGAACGGTCCAAGTGAATTTTGCGATTAAATTAAAAAAATCATGTCCAGCTAAATTTCTTGGCAGTTAATTCGTCAAGTATTGGTTGAAAGAAAACAAACTTAATTGCAAGGTATGCGTTTTAGGTTTATAATGATGAAAGCATATCTGGAACAGGATTTAAAGGAATCGAACAGAAAAAATAACTGACCTATTTGAGTTGCCATAGTTCTGCCAGGTCCTATAATCCTCCATAAAATCTATGTGTTCAAGAGTAATGTTGTAAAAGTCAGTGAAGGACATGATTGGAGGGGAGGAGACACTGTTGGCTGCATCTGAGGACAGGGAAAAAAGAATAATGGTCAAATGTGACAGAAATCATCTGTGGCAGAGATGTTATTAGTTTGTGGATGTAAGAGACTCACTGAAGAGGCTGAGCACTTTGGTTGCAGAGGGAATCCACCAGGCGCACTTGGACAGAGGAGGAAGTTCATCTGGTTCTGCTGGAAACAGGCGAGTGGAGATGAACTGCAGGAGGCGCTCTACCAGTTGTCTGAAACGCCTTGCAGACAGTCTGACACACACACACACACACACACACACACACACACACACACACACACACACACACACACAGATACATGGAGTTAATACTGGTGGCTTGGCAGAGTCAAACTGCACCCTGAAATATACATGTGCACAAAAATAGATGCTTACACTTCAAGGAAGAAAAATAATAGCAGCTTTGGAGACATTTGGTTTTTGGATCTGAGCAGAACTAAACAGAACTTCTAATTTGAAGCAGCTTGCTAGTAAATCATTACCACAAACAGCACGAATTCAAATGTTCCTCATTCACGCTGAGAGGGAGATGAACAGAAGCTGGTTTACATTTGTGCTTTCAGGCTGTGTGCGATGTTTAAACTTGGAACAATGTAATTAAATAAGATAAAGAAATTTATAGATTAACCAACATGTTTTTTTTCTATTGGAGAGAAGTTTAAAATTGATGGGGCTTATGAAATATTAACCTCTTGTTGATTACTGTGTTGACATTGTGAAAATTTTCTTTCATACTAAAACTCCCAAACAAGCTCCCAGTCTTTGCTTTCACGTCCAGGGTTCCTGCACCATAAGGATTGGATCTAAGACTTTTTTTTACTGCCATTCTGCATAAAATTTTGGAAGACGGCTTGCTGGGTTTTTGCAAGCAGATTCTCAAACATTAAAACAAATGTGTCCTCGTTAGCATTCACAGAAAGCTGAAATGAGATTTCCATATCATCCAAACTTGCTCATATAGACCATTTGAGTAAAAATACATTTATTTGTGCATGCAAAAATTCAACCACACTGATTCCAATCTCAGCAAGTTTAAAAAAACAAAAAAACAAAAAAACAAAACAAGAAGCACATATGTTGCCTGGCACCAGTTTTAGTCATGTATTATGTCATTGACAGATTGACCAAGCATGCGTTCTTAGCAAAACAATATATAATGAAAGATGTTAAAACTTTTCTAGGCTGTTTTTCCATATTCAAGCAAAAGCAGATAATATGTGTACAGTAACACAACAGCAGACAACAACTACAATACATTATCACACAATGTTGTAACTCAACATGAGTTGGGTTTGTTTTTTACTATTTAACATCTAGCAGTTCACTAGCAACCCACCTATGGTTAGGGATAGGGTCTGGCTTATGTTGACCCCTTTTTTACAGTGGCTTGCAAAAGTATTCGGCCCCCTTGAACTTTTCCACATTTTGTCACATTACAGCCACAAACATGAATCAATTTTATTAGAATTCCACGTGAAAGACCAATACAAAGTGGTGTACACGTGAGAAGTGGAACGAAAATCATACATGATTCCAAACATTTTTTACAAATAAATAACTGAAAAGTGGGGTGTGCGTAATTTTTCAGCCCCCTGAGTCAATACTTTGTAGAACCACCTTTTGCCGCAATTACAGCTGCCAGTCTTTTAGGTTATGTCTCTACCAGCTTTGCACATCTAGAGACTGAAATCCTTGATCATTCTTCTTTGCAAAACAGCTCCAGCTCAGTCAGATTAGATGGACAGCGTTTGTGAACAGCAGTTTTCAGATCTTGGCACAGATTCTCG
>VUQG01023608.1:0-11150 GCA_015106755.1 Etia nguti
GGTTAATTGGAAACACTAAATTGTTCATAGGTGTAAATGTGAGTGTGAATGGTTGTCTGTGTCTATGTGTTAGCCCTGCGACAGACTGGCGACCTGTCCAGGGTGTCCCCTGCCTCTCGCCCTAAGACAGCTGGGATAGGCTCCAGCGCCCCCCGCAACCCTGAAAAGGATAAACGGAAGCGAATGGATGGATTTCCTCAAATGTTTGGCCAGCATTTGACCAGAAACGCTTTGTATAGAAACACAACTAAAGCATAGTTAAACTTTTAAATAAATGAATGTGGAAGTAAAAGCCTTAAATTCCAGGTTTTTCCTGGTCTAGAAGTAATAATACTTCTTGGAACAGAGCCTTTCTCAGCATTATATCATGTAGAGCTCATGACGTGTCTGCCTGCTCCTGGTGCCTGGCGAACCAGAACAGCCACAAAAAATTAAGGATGATTAAATATTGATTGTGTGTATCTCCTGTTTAGAAATGTTACAATGACTGATGTTGACTACCGTTTTGAACCTTAGGGTGTGTTTTGTCTTTCCACTTCTCCATCGACTCAGTCACTCATCCTGTGTTTTCTACAAAGTGAACTTATAGAGAACAAGTGCTGACAGCTGCTGCTACATTATTTACACTCCACTTGATGTAATGCTGCCACATAACTATACAGCAGATATTTATAATTATATCTGTCACATAAATAAACTGCAGAACGCCACTTGTACTTGAGGCCTTAAAGCGCAGCTGTTTTTCGATAAGTACATGTTGTAATTGACATATTTCTCCACAACACAAACTAAAAATTTATGACACAAACATCTCTACAGGTAAACTTTATTTACAGAACAGTTTAAGTGAACTGTTTCCACCTACACAAACACAGTGGAGACTGCAGTTGTACCAAAATATAATAATCTTATAAATATTATTAAAATTTAACTAAAAGCGAATTGAGTAGTCATTCAGAGCACTCAAATACAGTAAAGTCACCCTTTTTATTTTAACTCCATAGTTATAACCCGCATGCAAATATATCTTTAGCTACTTAACTCATTTTTATATTCATTTTTGAAATCCTGATGCCCAGGAAGAGACGAGCCACTGCAATGGTTGAGATGGCTGAGAAGTGTTATGCTTACCAGACACTGATGACCAGTAACAAACTCTTTATTTCACTGCTGCTTTTGTTACATCTAAGCAGAGACAGATAGACCATAATGAACAAAGGTTTGTAGTGTACACTAAAAAAACAGCTCACTCATTATATAGTGTACTAGCGAACACCTCAAATACAGTCCTGTGATTTGGTATTGTGGCCGTCACATTCATGTTTTAATGGTAATATGACCACTTTGTACTAAAGCTGGGGAATTATCAGCTAATCCGATCACTGGCTTACTCGCCTATTTAGCAAGGTGTACTATAATTCACTACGATACTAAATGGGATGTTGATTTTTTTTCTAGAAAAATAAGCTTAGATGAGGTGTACCTGCTTGAGATACTGAGCAGCTCTCTCTTCAGTGTGCCTTTCATTAATGTAGAAAATGAGGCCCTTAATTTTGGGTGACTTGGATAAAAGTTTCTTTGTACACTCATCACAAATGGTGACGTTAGCTTTAGAGGGCAAAACCCCTTTTATATGAGACTGCAAACAAGCTTATTTCCACTGTAAAGCTGAACATTTTCACAGTAGATTAGTCAGTGCCACTGAATGAATCTTTTTCACATAAATTTGTGATTTTTTTTTCTGTAAACTTGCAGGCCTTTTCTAAATCTTACAACTTTTCAAGTGTTCGCTCATAATTTTTCTTTCTTGTAAATTTGCATGGTTTTATCTGTAAATTTGTGGGTTTTACTCCTAAATATGTCTCTGTTTTGTTTTGTTTTCCATACCCAGCCCCTTCATTAATATCATTTTTGTCTTTATTGGTCCTACGACTCTACTATAAAAAATTTTTTTAAAAACAAAATGTAATTAAAACAGGAATTAGAATATAAAGTGTGTCGTGAGAGTGACAGGTAGCTGTTTTTTGTTTTTTTGCATGCAGACAAATATGCTTAAATGTTGAGATGCATCCACTAAATGCATGCTAGTTATACTGGCTGCTCAAGCCAAGCCTGTTTGATTAGATGCATGTCAACATAAAATGTGCCCGTGTGCCTCTGCCTTTTATTGTTGGATGGTTCAAACACAGACACACACACATACACACACATGAGAAGTAATGCTGTGCAAAATGAAAGGTATAGTTCAATAAAGATCTCATTTTCAGATTATGACACACTCTGCTGGTGCATTTTGTCCAGCATGTAACAGGATATTACAAGTACAGACACACGTACACACACACACACACACACAAACACATATCCACTCATTCACACACACAATCACCAGCAACATTAAAACTGCCAGTCTAATACTGGATTGATCCCTGCGGTCCTGCCAAAACAGCTTCAGCCCGTCAGAGGACTGGCACAGGACCACTCAGGGTGTACTGTGATATCTGCCACTGGGATGTTGGCAGCAGATCCTTTGGGTCCTGTGGGTTGCAGGGTGGGGCGTCTATTGATCGGGCTTGGTCCTGCTCATCTCCCAGACTGGGGCTACTGGAGAACACCTCGGGCTCTTCTTTAGTCATTTTTGGGGTGTGGTGAGGTGTATTTAGAAACCATTGAGCGTGCTCTTGTGCTAATGTTTAGGTACACTTCAAAGTAACATCCAGATGAGTGCCACCATCCAAGGAACATAACAAAGTGATAAGTGTTACTCACGTCATTCATCAGTGGTTTACTGTTATGGCTGATCAGTGTATATATGGTTCACAGTAGCTGCAGAGTCACTTGAGAGCAGGAAACTGTTTTGGGTTTAACTGGTGGTTATTATTCCACATTCATCCCCCTCACTTTCTTTTACTGCTTTCGGTTCCTTTGTGCCTCTGTAAGTCTTTATTCTGCATTTTTGTTTACCACCATTAAGATGTTTCTCTTTGTCTTTCTTTCTTCCTTCTCTCTCCTCCTGCTTTTCCGTCGTTATCACATTAGATCTATCTCCCTCCTTCTCTACTGAGCCTCAATTCAATTTTGTTGTTAAGTTACATATCCTCCTTCTCCCAGACAGCTCTCCTCCCTTGTTACACAGCATTCAGCTTCTCACCTATTCACCCTTCTCCTGCTGTACTTTAACACTCATCCACATTTATCTTCTTCTTTTATCTTGCCCCCTTTTCACAGTGTGTTTCGCTGCATCTTTCCTCCCTGCCTTCCTCTTTTGGAAGTTTCTCTCGTCTTCCTCCTCTTTCTGTCTTGTCTAATCTGTCAGGGGACAGCCCAAAGTAATTGTGCTCAGCATGAAACAAGGAAAAACAATCCATCTTGACTACAGTGCAGCTCATCGGTAATCATCACAGATTACAAATATTTCCCCTTATTCACAGCCATCAAAGGGGGGAAAAGAGCTCTGATAGTAATAATCTTGTTGGCGAAAAGTGATAATTAATAAAATGAAGCAAGGCCACATTGTCAACCAAATATAATAGGTGATTTAATAGAGACCAGGATTACCTCAGTATTTGAGTCTGTTTTGATTAAGTGGTGATTTTTGTTATAAATATCCTCTGCTTGAAATACAGTAGTTCGAAGGAGTACCGCATCTTGTAGCTCAAACTGACTGTAACAACTGTAAAAATATAGTTTTAGACCATAATCATTTGTCGGTAGCACTTTATAATGTCACACTATTAAGCATTAGTAAGCTATTAGCAAGCACCTCATATCATTACTCCTCCTTAGTATTATTATTAGTAAATATTGATATGTTTATCCATCTATTACTGTTACAGCATTTTCAGCTATCACTGTTAGTAATAATATAACTGTAAATACTAAGGAGGAATGATGTTAAATAAATGATGAATTAAGCACTTGCTAATACCTTTATAGTGCTTAATAGTTTGACATTAATATAAAGCGCTACCGATTTGTCTTTTTTGTTTTTTTAAACCTCAGAAAACCTTCGTCAAAGTCGTATTACTTAATCATGGGAATACTCTAAGGTTGCAACCACTAAATACTGTAATTGTAATCATGTGACTTTTTTTTTTTTCTCCAAATAATTGGTAATTTCACTAAAATATGTTAGTGATTTGTTTGAAAAAACGATCTGTTCATTGAGATTAATTTGGTTAATTCTGTCCGACAACAAAAAGAGGAGTGTTATCACAACAAACTCAAAGTTACAGTCAGAAAATTACAGTCACGTGGAAAAAAAAGGCTATATGTAGTCCTGCTGTGCAGTGGTCCAGCCAAAGTTCAGGCCTTAACCCAGCTGAAATGCTGTGGTGCTGCACATAAACAAATGCCTCCAAACTTCAATGATTTGAAGCAATATTGAGAAGACGAGTGGGCCAAAACTCCTCCACAACAATGTGAGAGACCGATAGAGTCATACAGGAAATGATTGCATCAAATTATTTTGCTAAAGGTGGTTCTACAAGCTACTGATTTATGAGGTGCGCTCAGTTTCCACAGAGCTGCACAGAATCCTGTGAAAACTTTCTTTTTTTCCATAAATGTATATCGAAACTGGGGGAAAATGAGTAACAGTAAGTCAGGAGGCCGTGTTTAAGGAAGCAGAGCTGAGGATGCTCAGATTTACACTAGGAGTAAACAGAGTGGACAAGATTAGCAACGGGCATGTCAGCAGGATGGCTCAGGTCGAGTTGGATGAGATAGTTAGAGAGGCGAGGCTGAGATGGACGTGTGTAGAGGAGGGACAGTGGATATACTGGACAAAGAATGTTGAAGATGGAGCTTTCAGGCAGGAGGAAAAGATGAAGACAACAGAGGAGGTTCATGGATGTAGTGAAACAGGACACACAGAGGGTGGTGTGACAGTGAATGCTAGGGATGCTAGGGACTGGGATGGAGAGGGAGGCAGATGAGCTGCTGTGTCGGCCCCTAAAAGGAGTAACAGAAAGAAGAAGACTGAATGACTTAAGTTGCCTGCTGTTACTTAGCTGATTGATTCATTATTTCAGTGTTTTGTTCAGCTGGAGCAGTGTTTGGGTGCCTGCAGAAATAAAATAGGGGTAAGTAGGGGTTCAAGATGAAGTTTTTGCCCTTCAGTGTTAAGTGAAGCAGAAGTGTTTGTGTGTGTGCGTGTTGTCACTTTTGGCTTCACAGTGAAAAGTGACAGTGAAAAGAGACAAGGAGCTGACATGAGAAATGTTTGATTTGTCAGAACATTTTGTGCTCTGTCAGCTGAGCCCTGCTGACATTCCTGGGTTTGCTTCTTTCATTTTGAATTCAGCAAACTGGAATGCGACAATACCGTCCCCCACCAAAAAAAGGCAAATACAAACTTTCACAAGATGCTTCTGTTGTAACTTTGATTTTCATTACTTTGCTGTATGTTTAGATGCAGTCAGCGGAGTACAAATTGTCCTGTTCACCAAAACTGCCAAACTTCTAAAATACCCAAATGTTCCAATCACGTTCCAGAATTTTTTCCCAGATTGCTGCTGGTTTTCACAAAAACCTTCTGTCTTATGTTTTCTCGGTTGTTATTACACACTTTATTGAGCAAATGCACCTCAGAAATCACCTTTAAACCTTTAATAATAAACAAAGAAGCGTCTGAGTCTCATTGTTGCACGTAAGAATTATTAGTTTTGGAAGATTTTAGAATTCATGAATTGTTTTTGCAGCACAGATGGGTTTGAGACCTTCAGTATTAGAGCGTGTGAACTGTATTTGAATGTCTACATTCTGTTTTATTTATTTAACATTCCAGACAGATGCTGGTTTAATGTTTAACATTAGTAAATTAAATTAAGCTTTTACTAATTATAGACTTATAGAAGAAACTGCCTTCATTGATAAAATAATATGTGATAAATAAGGCTGTTTTTATTGTCACCCTATATTTTTTTTCAGAAATTATTAAAGCATTCACGATGATGAACTAACCCGAGTCCTTATGTCATAAAAACCTACAAATTACTGAAATGTTGATATGATCCTCGAAAAACGCGTGAATCTGTAACAAAACAAAACGTTTCCTTCTTTTCTCCTTATTTTCCTCAGTGAGGAATAATAAAGCCTCTTCTTGTTCTGATAATGTCTCTGCAAAAATCTACACTTCTCAAGTGCTCTTTCAGGTGCTCATTGGTACCTCTTGTCTGATATTTCCAACTCCACTGTGTGATTTGCATCAAAGCACAGAGAATGGACTGCAAGTGGCCATCAGACCCTGCTGCATGGGGCTTGTTGAAGAAGTTGTGACATTTTATCAGAGAGCAGTCTGGAACAAATACTTTGAGCTTCTAATGGAGCAGTTTATTCCTTCCAGTTCCAGTTCAGATGCCTGCTGGGTAGTATCGCATTAACAGCTGTGATGTGTGTTTTTTGTTGTTTGTTTTCCTTTTTTGGTTCTTTTTTGTCTTTGTAGTAGTTTTAAGACTTCTTTAGAGGGTTAGTGCACAGATTTGTGTGTGTGCTTCAATTACGTGGACGAGGAACATATAAGATTGTTTAGTTCAAATAAACAATCATATATGTTGTTGTATTTCTGTCATTTTGGTTCCAAATGAATCTGTGTGAGGTGTCTTTATTTGCCTGAAGGGACGTCATCCCAGTCAGTGGCTACATAGGCCCTAACTATCATAACCAGTGTTGCTGTTGTTACTCCAAAAAAAGTGATATATTACACATTACTCGTTGCTTTTTATAAAATAAATGCAGTACATGACTTAATCCCTCACCAGAGAAAGTAATTTGTTAGGCCACTTGTTACATTACTTCCTCATTACTCCTTAACAAGAATTCAAATGCATTTTCACACAACCACCATAGGATCCCAATCCTAGTGAGGACACGTGGTCTGTCTTTAAGTGTATACATGTGAACACAAAGCAGTTGAAAACCAACCCAAAAAGACAATGATTTGCACTGTGATTCTACTTTAGAAACATGAATAGATAGAAATTAGGTCTACAAAGCGACAGTCTGACAGCTCATCACTGCCTTTGTTACCTGTTGAAGATCAAGCTCTGGCTGCTGGGCTGGAGATCAGCATACGCTCAGATTTAACATGGTTCTTCACCAGTTTTGTGTCAGCATGCTGTCTGTGCAGATGTTTGCAAAGAGCCAAAGCAGTGTTGTTTCTGTCCAGTTTGCACTTTACCATCGCGCGCTTGTCTTTACTTGCAATAAAACTAAAAGCACTGTTCATATCTTCCTTCAACAAAAGCTGCAGACCTCTCCACCATTTTCCTCCTCCATGCAGATTAATCTGACTGCAGCAAGTGTGGAAGGAAGAAAAAAGGCATCTTTCATGGGGGGGGTCATATATCCACCCGTCATGCAGATAACTGAGGATCTTTTATAACACAAGTAAGAACATAATTGTGACCTTAATGTGTTTACCGAATTTAGTACTTTGCATTACTGAAAAATGTAAAGGGATTATGGTCACATGTTACAGCCAACACTGGTCATAATATCCTAATTCACTGACCAAACGGTTGACACGTGACTCGTATTAGTCCCCAGTTTCTAAAGACTGTGTACTGTCAAAAGTTCCAAGTTGCTTCTGAGTTCACAGTTTGTTTGGGAACTTGGTATTGTTAAAAAGTAAGCAGACATAAGGATGAATGATAATTTGAATACCCAAATTTGCTGAATTTAAGTCCTAGGCTTCAAGGAGAATTTTAAGTGGCAGTTGACACCTTCCTGTGCACCCCTGCCTCTTGCGCTCGCTTAAAGGTCCACATTCTGTTTTAAAACACCTGCTCTATTTGGCTAATGAGTAGAAAGATTTTGTTACCTACTGATCTAGGAGAAATATTCCCAAATGAATGTCACTTTTTGAACCAACTCAATTACCAGAGCACTCTTCACTGAGTGAATGCCCAACAAAGGATAACTTTTACTTTCCGGTTCTGTCACTCTCCATCTTCTCTTTCTTTATCTGTTCACGTGGGTCCCTTCTTCCCTTTTGCCTTCGCAGCGTTTCCAGAGATATTCCAGTTGTTCTAACATCTGCTTTTTGGCCTACTGATAGCTGGCAGTTGCTGTTATTTTCCAACTTGATTTTGTGACCAGTGGTAGTTGCAGAACTTAGAAGTAGGGGTTAGAGACAACCAATCTAAGTGCTGATGGTGTCATTATTTTATAATAACAATAAAGATTGCGCAATCATGTGCTGGAAGAAATATTTGACAGGATAGTACAGAAATAATTTGCATTATCATGTCAATTACTATCCTGTCAGTACAGGATTAGAAATGAGCATATCAGAGGGACAGCTCAGGCTGGAGCTTGGAGACCAAGTTAGAGATAAAAGGCTGAGCTGGTTTGGACATGGACAGGAAGGATTGTGGATGTATTGGACAAAGGGTGTTAAAGATGGAGCTGCGAAGCAGGAGGAAAAGAGGAAACCCTCAGAGGAGGATGCTTGGAATAGGTGAGATGGAGGCAGATGATCCGCTGTGGTGACACCCAAAGGAAGAAGCCAAAAGAAGAATCATTTGGTCATTTTCTTGCAAGCATAATATTTGAGTGGGGAAAAAGAGATCAGACTCTTAATAGAAAGCTCAGAGTTAATTGTACTTGCTGTCTGAAACACCTGTCTGATTACTGAAGAGTGAAGTGTATCAAAAACACAAAACAACCAGGGTTCGGCCTCTTCGACCCTCAGCATGAAAATCAACACTGTCCAATAATCTAATCATAGTTAATTTGTCATCATTGACAATACGCTTCTTTAGTGAATGATTTCTGTTTTTGACGATTGAGTTTGACGTTGCTTTTGTTTAACTCTAACCAGATAAAGTCAGTATACAAACCATACAAGATTTTTATCACAGTGTTATGGTTATTGAGCTTCAGCATCACCACACATCCTTAGTTTTAGTTTAAATTTAAATGATGCATGAGTTTGGACAGAAATAATGGAGAATTACTGGAGATTTATGCACAGTAGCATTAGTCTAGCCAGTGATGAATTTTTAAAACCAAAGTTTGCAAGCATCCTTTGGCTGATTCAAAAGATAATGATAGATGATTTCAAAGGCTAAATGTTTGCTTAGAAAAAGAATATTTCAGAAGGTTTCACCTTATCTCAGCTGTGTTTGATGTGGCGTCCAGAGACTTCCATGTATTTGAAGTTCTGTTATGTGATTCACTCTGATAACTCACAAGTCGCCTCTGTTCTTCACACACACACACACACACACACACACACACACACACACACTCATACTTTTACATACCCAGCAACAAGTAAGACACTTCTCTTCACATAAACTTGAAAGAAATCCAGACGTGAAAGGCAAAAATTGAATTGTTGTTGAAATTAATCAAATAGAAACGCTAAGAGAGTGTGTGAGAAAGGGATGTTTCTCTAGTCCATTAGTGCACTTTAAGCATTACAGAGCTGTACTATTCAGTTACTTTTGGAGAATTTTAGAAGCAGTCCATTGATCAAGAAGACACGGGCTTGGCACTCACAGCTACTCAAATGCAGGCAGGATGGCATTAGGGTAATAAAGTGAGCAGCAGCCCTCCAAAAAGGCTGTGTTCTGTTATTTAAAGTGAAGTGCAGCCATAAGATGTCTAATAGTGGGACGGTCATTTCATGCTGTCTTGCTCTCAGTTTTGGCATAATGTACATCTGCCATTGAAACTACAACCAAGAGGTAAACTATAGCATCCACTTTAGACTGGTAACACGCAGGAAGCATTTCAACCATTTACTTCCAGGAATTGTTAATTTATCACATGCCCAAGCCTCTGGCCATTGCTCACATCTCAGTTTGTCTTTCGTGTATTTGCGCTGAGGAAATTCCTGGTCTCCAGACAACGCTGCTGGAAACCTCTCCTCACTCTCTCCCACTTACTGTTTTTAGACTGGTGGCAAACGAGGCAGCATCACACATGCACACATACCTTTCCTCATCTCTCGCACTTTCCAACACTTCCTTTTCACTTTGGTGAACCCTCTCCCCTTCGTTTCCTCTTTCATAGAAACAGCCACAGGGTGTTCCCTCAGAGCTGCAATCACAGTCAGGGAAAGTGTGTTATCCTCTCTGAATATTCACGTATATCAGGGTGTGTGAATCTATTTTCTGCCTGTTCTAGGGATTTCCATGCTGTAGGACCCAGACATCCCCCCAGAGCTGTGGCTGTGTGTAAGAGTATGTGTGCATGCTTTTTAGTGTACGCTCTATCATCATCTCCTTCAGTGATTAGGACTTTCTCTGCCCCAGACTGGGGTTTAGTCTTTTTTCCCTCCCATGGGAAATGGAGACTTGAGGCTGATTTGCATGCAACTGTCTTTTTTTTTCAGTCTGTGCTGCACTTTACAGGATCGTCTGGATGTGTGCATGTGCACGCGTATGCGCGCTTGTGTGCATGCAAGTGTGCAAAATTGTCCTTGCTTGCTCGCTTGGTAAGGTCTGGCCAGTGCTGCATCTGGTTCCGTGATGAGAGACATCTGCAGTCGGGGACTTAACCCGATTAGAGAGGTACGATGGCCTGGGGGGAGCAAGAAAGAGTTGAGGCATGGTTGGCTGAATGGCTGAGAAGAAAAGATGGAGAGGTCACAAACTGACCAGTGGGTTACAGACGTAGCAGCTGGAGCAGGGAATGCTTTAGGTGGAGAGTGTCCTTTCAGACCTCACACCTTCACCTGTGGAGAAATCTCAGTCTATCTTTGGTGCTGTCATTTTCGCACATTTCTCCTTTTGTTTTTTATCCCCCTTGTCTTTTGCTGGCAGGCTTATTTTTTTCCTCTTCCTTTAACCTCCTTCTGTCCTGTCTGCTTTCCATTATATTCTTTGCCCCTTGCCCTCAGCCTGTAATGGCACAGACTTTAAATTTATCTATTTTCTCTTCATCTTCACATTGTTACCAGGCGCTTTATGTTTTTTTTCCCTCTCTTCCTCTCTTTTTTGTCTCCTGATGGGTTTCATATACACAAACATGTGCACACATGCATACACTTTTCCCACACTCTCTTCCCTCATCCTTTCCCTCTGTCTTGGTCATGTGGGGGCAGTGGCACTCACTCATTCCAATTGACAGATTACTTTCCTAATGGAATTTAATTATTTATCCCTTCCTCATGGCGATTTAGCCAGGAAAAGACCGAC
>VUQG01023609.1:0-13904 GCA_015106755.1 Etia nguti
GGTTGGTATCATCCTGTAATCTCTTACGGACTACTTCCAACGCTTCCGTGACTGGGATGCAAGTGAAGAGAGATGTAACGTCGTACGAGACCATGGTTTCATCTGCCTCCATAATGACATCTCTCACCTTCTCAACAAAATCCAGGGTGTTCTGGATGTGGTGTTCAGAGCTGCCCACCAGCGGGTTGAGGATCGAAGCCAGAAACTTGGAGATGTTATAGGTGACAGAGTTGATCATGCAGACAATCGGTCTTAAAGGTGCACCCTGTTTATGTATTTTCGGTAAACCATACAGACTTGGTGTAGACTCCCCTGGGTATAGCCTGTGGTATGAGGTCCGGTCAATAGCCTTGTCTCGAAAATGAAAGTTCACGTCTTCAAATCACTTATTTTCCCTAAGTCCACAGTGGGCAGCTTTCAGGTGATGTGCAGGATGTCCTCGCATAGAAGCTCATACCAGTGGGACTTTTCGCTGTAACTACATCCATGTTATTCAAACGGTGCGGTGAGGAGGTGCTGCTCTCTACAATCTCCTGGTTTTCCTCTCCTGTGTTTTTGGATTTATAGTTCCAGCAGTTTGTTTCTTGAACTTTGTTATCAGCTGCTGAAGCTCGATTCCTGTTGAATTATTCTGTCTCACCTCTGCACTCTGTCTCATGACAGTTAGTTCTAAAGCTGCCAAACAAAGTGCTTCACATGGGAAACAAACTTCATAACAAGCAGGTTTTAATAACTCAAAGTTCACTTCTTTTTGAATGGAAGATGGCAGAGAATGAAAAACACAGATCAACCAGATCTGTTGGTTATCAGTTTGTTTTTGTGAATGCTCTGATGGTGGATGGTTTTGAACTGTGGGATGGTGTCATCTCCTTACCTTTCAATAAAGGATGGTCTAATATAGCCTCTGCCAAAAGAGGCAATAAAGGAACTCTGAAGCATCGTTCTTAGTATTTAGATAATCCGGTGAGACTTATTGCGGCTCCCTTGCAGACATTTCCACATCAGTCAGTACTCTTATTAAGAAAACCGTTTCTACCTCAGCCAGTGTCTCTTTACTTTCTGACTTTCCTTCTCTGTTTCTTTTTGACGAAGTTCCTAAAACTGCTCCACGGTGAAGTTTTTGACCAAACAGGAGAAACCTGCGTTTGTCAGGGACTATTTTCAGCTGCGGATTAATCCCAAAAATTTGGAGCTGTAGCTGTGAAGTCTGCGGTGAGTTTTGCCTCTGTGGGTGCTGTAGGTGTTTCTCTTATTTTGTCCCATGTGAGAAGCTGTAGTCGAACAACCAACCAAACAAACAAACAGGATCTGTTTTGTGCAGAGATGAGTGGGAGTGAAGAGGACAAAACAGTCTGTGTGTGGATCTGTGTGCTGTAACTCTGTGAGAGTAAATAAACACCTCAGGGACACAGAGATGTGTGTGTGTGTTTGTGTGTGTGTGTGTGTGTGTGTGTGTGTGTGTCCATTTAACTGATGTTATGAGCTTTCCTTCTTCTCCACATTTAAAGTCCAGAGCGAATGAATGAACCGTGCAGGAGCAGCAGTGTCTGTGAAGTTAAAGTGTAAAAAAACTGCAGATTTTCTAAAATCCTGTAACTGTAAAAGAATCATTATTTGCATCAGCTGCACGCGGCATTGTTCAGAATTTGAATGCATTTTAAACCTTATTTCTCTGTGAGAATTTTTCATATCAGAGACAAACAGGAAATAAAATGCTCAGCCTGAGGTCTTACCCAAGTAACCCAAGTGGGGTGGGCGGATCCTTTAATTCTGCAGAAGCAGAAACGAGAAACTCATATTGTAGCGCCCCCTTGTGTTTTTAATGTTATTTGGTCTTTTAGCTTTTATTGCGATAGGACGGTGGAGCGAGGACAGGAAAGCTGAGACCATTTCTAAACATCACAGCACCTAAAAAATATTATTCATGTTTAATACATAATATATATGAATATGGTTTAATGTAACTGAGACTTAAACGCTTATATCTCCTCAAGTATGACTAAAATAAGTTATTTATGCCATTTTATTTAGACACAAGTTTTTTTTAGTTTTAATTTTGAGCTTTGCATATTTCTTTGCATTATTCAATGTCAGAGGTCTCTCCTGTGTGACAGGTATCAAAAACAAAACTGGATATCTGGGGGCTGTGCTACAAACTTCAACATACCCAAGATAACTTCCTTATCTGGCTTCATTTAGCCTAACATCGGCGGTCAGCTTGAGCTCCATCTGGTGGCCGTTCGGCCACCTTACACGTTGTGAGCAGGAATGTTGCAGATTCTGGCCTCAGGAAGGTCGAATCTGTTAATCTGCTCTAAATTTTCTGTTAATACATCGACTTAAACTGAGCTCTGACAGCTCAGATCGCAGTAAGTACAAAACTAAGAAAGTCTCCCGTCCAGCACATCAAGTATTCAACAAACACACATCCTGTCACGCCCTGAAGCTTTAAGCTTGTTAAATTCCTCCCTCACATTCTGAAAAGATCGGTTTGTTCCAGCTCTTCATTAAATCTACAGGATGTTTACACTGAGACCAACACTGGAACAGAAGCTGCTGATGGAGCAGCACCTTTTTTGTTTAATAGGGTGTTTACATTTTTGCTCTCGGCCCTGCTCTCACCAACAGAAATGCACATTTTACTAGACTCAAACCCAAAGCTGCATTTTCATCAGAGATTTTATGCATTCATCTTTTTGTATTTTAGATACATCCCAACATCCAGTCTAAATTATTTGTTGTGTTTGAAAACTTTGGGATTTGCACCAAAATTTCTCTTTGCTCTGGTTTGTTTTTCACTTTCTTTTTGCCTGGTTAAATTTATCACATGTTGCTATTGATAAATGGGTATTTGCCAACTGGTCTGTTGTTGCTGGGTGAAACTGGTTGCAAAGAGTGTGGTGCACCAGCCTCGGCAGTAGTTTGCATGGAACATCCCAACTTGTCTGCAAAAACTCCCCAGCGGACTCTCAATGAACACGTTTCGAAAGACGCAGCTTTTATTTTGAAGGCGACAGTTTCCATTTCCAGCTTGCATCAGGTTTTTTTAGTCTCATTAACATTGTGAATGTAGTTGGTGTCACTGGAACCGGTTTGTAGTGTTTGGGTCTTGGGGTAGAGTCTGATTCCCGCTTTGGTCTTAAAACTTACCTGAACTTGCTCACCTGTCTTCTCTGAATCAGTACTTCCCTGTTAAGGATTCTTCCAAGGAGACTTACCTTTTTGCCTCACCTGCCTGCCGACCCTCCTTACAAACCTCAAACAGTTCCTGAAAAACAAACCAGCGCCCTTCTCTTAGATTTCACTCACGATTCTTTGAAACTGTCTTCGAACCAACTCTCTGTGAATCATCCAAACACCATCTGAAAGGGGTCCTGCTTAAGTGTCCAATTGCCTGGCCTGGCCTCGACAGCTTTCCAGGAAAGCTGGTGTCTTCCATGAAAACTGTGGGTAACCACGGCAACCTACTAGGAACCGAAACAATCGTGAGGAAGTTTTTGGTTCAACACCATGCACAGACCAGTCTGTAGGCCGATGTGACTGAGGCGCTGGGCACTAAAACTTCTCGGTTAGGTTGAGAAATGTCAGTTAAACCGATTGGATTCAAACTGAGTTGAAGACCTCTGATAATTTGTATTTGTACTTTTTAAAAATGTTTACAGCGCCTGTCATTCCTACTAGTCCTGATGGCTGAACTGAGCGTGTGCCGACTTTAATCAAACCATGTAAACAATCCACATTAATAAGCGGATATTATACATGCGCTGCAGAGGCTGAATAATGATGAAAGCAACTCCAAACACCAGCTGTTTAATTATCAGCTGATAAAGATTCAACATCATACCCGCCTCCTCATTTAACCTCCCCTGCGATGATGCGTAACAGACCAAAGAGAGTGTTACCTGAGATCAGGTATGCAAACACCTGTGACATAGCGTGGAGCTTTGGGAAGAGCTGCAGAGTTTGAATAAGTGTGTGTGTGTGTGTTTTCTTCTGTCCCAGTGATGATGAACTCTACAGAAAAGCCCAGCAGCAGAAAATATGGTGGATTTCCTGCCAAGCCCAATGTTTTATTCAGCTGTTTCCTCAGTTCTGGAACAAATTCAGAATACTCGAGATGCTGGCTGTCTCGACTGTGATAAAACAAGTATACATAGTTTATTTATCTGGACGACTTTGGCGTGACGCAGCACGTGGTGATTTGCAGCTTGGCCTGGATGATGAAGTTGATGTTTGGACCAAACGGTTGTGGATTTTTGCCTTTTTTCCTCACAGATTTGAGCTGCTGATTGGTGATGCATTTAAAACTAACCTTGGCTCATTCTTGGCTCTCCCCGCGTTGCTAATGATGAAGAGGACTTAAACCTGTTAATGTGTGGTAGTAATAGGGGGATCATAAATTCATAAACCTAACATGTTTTCCCACCCTGAAGGCTAATGCAGTGATTCCAGACAGTTTAATGAAGAGGCTGGGATGAAGCTTTGCTGTGTGGCCAAGATGTGCTGCAGAATCTTTAGACTAAGTGCAATAACATCAGTGTCACTGGGTCATTAAAACAAGCCTGCTCTGGTCTCTGAGAGGGAAAAGATTGCTGTACTTTATCAAAGTCTTTCTTGTTGTCTACACGTGTAGCGCATTAGCTGTTGCTAACATCAGGCTAATGCTAATCAAAGCAGGAGTAAAAATCATTTGTTCTGTGTGGGTTCAAGGTGCATTTTTTTGGCGTGAGTTTTTTGCACTTCTACAGTTTCAAATTCACTTCGTGTACATTAACATGAATCAGTCCAGTGGGAAGCTCCAGGCTTCAGGTGGATGCTTGGGGTCACACAGGAGACTAAGGTTAGAGTCCAGTATGAAGTCAGAAATCAGTAATGGCTCATTGTTTTTAGACTGTCACAGCCGTACAGGGGTAAATTTTTTTCCTCCACAGGTTATACTTCTACGACACAGTCACACAGCTTCACTGAAGGCTCCATCCACGGCAACAGCGCAATCAGCATCTCCAGCTCCGCCCACCTGAACTGGACCTCTGGACCGTGTTTGTGCTGTTGGAGGACCGTCCAAGAAGTCTGAGCTCCAGTTTGTGGAGTGAAATTCTAGGATTTTAGGAACTGATGTCGCTCCAAATTAGAGTCAAAAACAAGTTGAATGACATCATAAAAGGTGTCCATAAATTTAAAAAAGGGCAAAAATTGTCTTTAAGAACACAAGTCAGTCTGTAAAGTATCGTAATTATTTCCCGGTCTGCAGACAGCCTGTGTTCACTGTGCTGTTGATGTTATTTTGTCTGAGTGTTTGTTCTGAAAAAATCAAACATCTGTTTGAGTATAACTCACTATGAATTGCCTTGTCAGTAACTGGTCATTTCTCCTTTCAGTGTGATTGGTCTGCGAGCTAAAGGCCTGTATCTTTATTACAGTGTGGTTCACCCAGCAGTGCTGGATAAAAAGGCATTCTGGCATCGCTGAGCGGAGAGTTATGATAATTAAATTTTACAGTGTGACTCCCTCTCTCAGCAATCGATTCATTTTTCTTCTCTGACTTCGCTCTGCTGCTCTCGCTCTCAGTTTGTTTTTACAGAAATAAAACATGTTATTAGCGTCACCTTTGAGGATTACGAATGAGATCATCCTGAAGAGGTGATGGGGACACCGAGAGCATCACTAATTAACATTGATTAACCTCCAAAGATGTTAGGACTTAATTAAAATTACATGTAATTATCATTATACATAATTACTGTGTGAATATGACACCCTGTCACAGATTTATGCAGACTCTTGGTCACCTTTGTTTGCAGTAATATTCTGCATAATATTTTTACACTACTTTTAACAGTTTTGTGTTCTGTGTTACTGCTTGTGTTGTTCACTGCAAGCTCACGAAGTCAACAGAGAAGCGCCAAAAAAATGCAGCACCTCTAGCGTCCAGCAGAGGTCAGTCCTCATAGACTCCCATGTAAAATGTCCAACTTCACAGCAGAAATAAACATGTTTACAGCCTGATACAGAAACAGTTTTGGTCTCCACAGATAATTTCTCCATTTATAACAGCTCTACGGGGGTGAATTCCACTGTATAAAGTTTGCATTATTGTGGACATGGTCCTTTTGACTGACAGGTGGATGGTGACGCAGGCAGCTGTAGCTGCTAGCTGTCTGATAGGCTTCACCTCAGCTAACTCAAGTCCCTGGACTGGATCTTTGGACTGTATTTGTTCTGTTGGAGCTTCCTGTTCTGGACATCCCGTCTTAGGGATTGAAGTTCTGGTTGCCTGTCTAAGGTTTGTGGATCCTGCTTTTAAGTCACTAAAGTCGGAGATATAATGTAACTCTACAAAGTATGTGAGTTATGCAACTGCCTGGCGAAGCTCCACACAACAGATGAGAAGAAACAGCCAAAACGTAAGCAAACTTGTCTGTACAGGTGAGAGAAACCTACCAGCTTACAGGGCGCATGTGTCAGGCACACACACACACACACGTGGAAAAAAAATCATTATGAAACCATTAAAAAGAGCTTTTAGGACACAAACCTATCTATGCACAGCGGACCAGAACCGACCTTAACACATAATATTTAGACAAAACACCCTACCTGTGCGCGAGCATGCGCACAACTCAGAATAGTACACTCCTATTATTTGATCCTACCCCGCTCTCGTGAAAAAAGGGTTAGGGTTAGGAAGCACGTTTTGATAAGTGTGGTTTGCCCATCAGAACGTCCTACCTATTGATATGTACGATGGAGGCATAAACCACCTAAGGTAGTCTATTCTGATAAGGTAGCACGGATTGATAGACATGACTTTAAATTTACGCTACGGTAGGACGTTTTGTAAATTTACACAGCATACAGCACAGTCAAGTACCCCTGTGCAGCCATGGTAGTAGTCTGAAACTGTTGCTCAATTAAAATGTCAAACTGTTCTGCAATAGTTATAAACCAGCATACTAAGCCAACGCGTTACCTTAATCTGGTGCACAGTTATAATACTCCCAATGTGGCTCAGGGCTCAGAAGTTTAGGTGATAAATTCATGTCCAGAAAATGGCTGTGGACCAACAGTCATTTATGGGGACAAAATGCCCGTCCCCACGAGTTTGAAGCCATTTTTGAGACTCAGAATGTGGTTTTAGTGTCAGGGTTACAGTTAGGTTATGGTTAGGTTTAGGCTGAGGGTCAGGGTTAGGCATTCATTTTTGATGGTTAGGGTAAACGGCTAGGGAAAGCATTATGTCAATGAGATGTCCCCACTAAGATATGAAAACGTGTGTGTGTGTGTGTGTGCGCGCGAGAGAGAGAGAGATGAGTATTTTATTTATTTATCACAACTTTCTACATCATAACTTTCTTAGAAAAAGTGTTTCAGCATCTTTATCTATTTTATATCACTTTTAAAATAACCACGCTGATCCTTATTTCTGATGATACTTTAACAATCATATGGGCCTTAAGTTCACCAGTACTGAATATTCTGTTGTGTGTTATTAGTATTACTTAGTTAAATTCTTTTTTTTCTTTTAATATTTGTTTGAAAAAATGCTGCGCTCAGTTTAGCTCCATATTTTATTCTTGGACTATTAAAAACTGGGCCAATTCATCCTCTACCTGAAACAAGCCATTTTACCCCCCCCCCCCCAAACATAAAGAGAAAGTTAGAACAGCTGGTGGGTGGGGCTTCTGTACTTGATAGTCCATATTAGAAACACCTCGTTGTTTGGTGTGTTTGATGGCTGCACATACGCTGTGCTATGTGGCCATCCACCATTGGAGCTGGAGCTATATGACAGGAAATGTGGAAAATGTGACCTGTTGCATAGCTGATCCATATATTACAGCAGCTTATTATTAAAAATAGATTAATAATTGAATTAATAATTCAAGATTTTCTGCTTGTGAGAAACTTATCCAAGCACTACACAGCAATTATTTATCAGTCTGCTTTCCTATGAAAGGTCCGTACTTGGAAGGTACTGTGAAAAATGACATGCGAAGGGAAATAAATGATTCAGTGGGATTTTTTCCTTTAAAAACAGCCATCATCTCAGAGCTTTGGACTGCTTCAGAAGGGGCAAATCTCAGAGTTACTGAAGCCTGCTCGGCTGATCGATCCGGTACGACTTTACTGCTTCTGTTCATCAGTCTCACTGTGCTGCTCCTCACTGTCCCTGTTCTCCTGCTTCTCGAGCACCCTGCTGGGAAATTCATGTTGGAGTCTCGCCGTCAATCCAGACTTCACTGAACTTTTAAACTGTCTTTGACTATGATTTGATATCACATCTGAATCCAGACATGCTCGATCCTACCTAGGCAATAAGAGGTTAAATGAAAGCATGCAGCCATGGCGTCATGAAAGCTTCAGCGAGGCTTATTCACTTCATTACATCACTTCAATCTGGCACGACTGGCAAACAGACTCGTAAGGAGCTCATCCCGCAGTGACAGCAGTAATGAGAACAGAGTCGGCCGCTCCAAAAGAGGCTTTAATTTGCAAAAAAGCTCACTTTTACATCGACGTGACCTTTCTGTGAAGTCCTCACCGTCACTGTTTGAGTCTTTTAGCAGCCTGTTTCATGTCTTTTATCTCTTTTTATTACATTGTAATAAGAAGAACCTGTTTCTGCAGCGCCCACGCTGCTGTGTGGATGCACACGTCTACAGTGTGTTTACATGTAAATTAAACGGCTCATTCTGGAGATCCAAGCTTTGTATCATAGAAATGCAGCCGTCTAACTTATTTATTAGAACAGATGTAAATTTTGACAGTGATGGTTTATGATCTGTGTGCAGACATCCAGAGGGTAAGTAGAAGCCGGGTGCCGCCGATTAAATGCACTGAATGCACAGAATGCACTGGTTTGGAGCATTCAGGATTGTGGACATCTCAACAAATTCACCCCAAGATCAGACCCTGTGATGCTCAGAGAAGCTGCAAACAAACCCAAGAGCTCCATCAAAGATTCTACAGGCCAGGTTAAAGGTTAAAGTTCGGGACAGGACAGTTAGAAAAAGACTGAACAAGTATGGCTGTGTGGAAGGGCTGCAGGAGAAAACCTCTTCTCTCTAAAAAAGAACATGGCAGCTGCATCTGAACTAACAACAAGACTTCAGGACCAATGAGACCAAACCCAGCTGTTAGCATAGCGGTGGACCGATCATGATTTGGGCACTTTGCAGTAACTGAGTGGACTGTGAACTCCTCTGTACACCAAAGCGTTCTAGAGCCAAATGTGAGGCCGTCTCTCCCACGGCTAAAGCTTAGACCAAACTGGGTCATCAATAGGACGATGATCTTGAGCACAGCAGCAAATCTCCAAGTTAAAAAATAAGGAGCTGCAGTGATCCAGACCTCAGCCTGACTGAGAGGCTGTGGTGGGACCTTCGGAGAGCTGTGCATAAATGAATGTTGCAAACCTCAATGATCTGATCGCTGTCCAGAAGAGTGGATCAAAAATCCTCCACAGTGATGTGACAGACTGATGAAGTCACACAGGAAACCATCACTGCTATAGGTTGCATTTGAAAATGATTAGAAACATTGTCAAAGATGCACAGCAGAGGTTTGTGCAGACATATTTACTGATATCGGAGTGACGATGCAGGTAAAAGTACTGTTCTTGCCTTCCAGTACCCAAACGTGAATTTGTGTTGTCCTCTGGTGGGCGGAGCTGGAGATGCTGATTGCGTTGTTGCTGTGGATGGAGCCTTCAGTGTGACTGTGTCGTAGAAGTATAACCTGTGGAGGAAAAAGTCTTTAAAATGTTGCTTTGGGGCAAATCCACCAAACCTTTGGAGCTGATCTGACTGATGATGTTTTCGTATCTGTGAGCACAAAAATTCATTCAGTTACAAGCGAGACAGCTCAGGATGGCTGCTGAGGACTCTGGCATGGAGCAATGTGTGAAATATTGATGTTCTGTCAGATGCTGCAGGCGTCTCACCATTGCAGACAAAGGATCCTGTCTCGGGTTTATTTGCGTAACCTTGTGTTTTCCTTTTGCTCTCCTGATTTAGGCCCTCACAGTTAGTTAGTTAGGTTTAGTTAAAAGTTGTGGTTTGTGTTCAAAGCACCGTCCTTCACAACATTAAGCTGCCGCTCACCAGTCAACACAGAGAGACAGACAACAGACACTCACACCTATGGGTACTGTAGAGTCACCAGTTAACCTAACCCCACTAACTGCATTTCTTTGGACTGGGAGGACGTCAGAGTACCCAGGGAGAATCCACGCAAACACTGGAACAAGTGAACAAGGCCACATGGTGGATGTTCTTGCTGTGAGGCAACAGTGTTAACCACCATGCTGCGACTCCTCTGACTTCCATTGGTCGGTTGCCTCGCTATGTGGGCTCAGTAAACACTTTCCCGATGGGTTTATGGTCTCAGTCGCTGGTTTGAAGTCTTATTGAATAAAACGTGGTGTTAATTTAGAAAATTATGATCCCATTAGAGTAAAAAAAAAATCGCAGATAAAGGAGGACGTGCTTTAACGCTGTGCAAGTCATAATCCTGTGACTGTGCAGCGTTCCTCAGTTTCTCAGTCACGTCCACCGATCGCTCGGCACGTCCAGTTTTGAACTGCGGTGTTGGATCAGTACAGAAATGAGACTGGCGCCTTTATGTTCTTTAAGTTCGTTCTCAGTCTGATGTTTTACACGGTCGGTTTTAAATGTAGAAGTAATGGCACGTTAGGTGTTGTTTCACAAAAGCATTCATACTCATTACAGCCGCAATTAACCCCCAAATGACATCGGATCATTGATTAAAAAGTCGGCAGAGCTGCCGGCTGCAGGGAGGGAGAATAATGAAAGAGTGGTGCAAAAGTGAGAGCCGGGACTCTGAACCAAAATTACAAGAGAAGACACCTGAAGCTTCTTTAAAATGGATCCGTTTCATTACAGCCTGATAGACTGAGAGCGTGATTTTCTCTCTTTTTTTTGATAATTGACATTTTAGAGCAGCGCGGTCTTCTGTGTGTGGCAGGAAGGCGTAGGAATACTGATTGTGCTGTTAGTCCTGTCATCAGGTCACAGACGAGCCCGCTCACTCTTTAATTACATTTTAGATTCATGTCCTAATCAGACGCTGAGATGCTCACCTTTTGGCTGCGTCACAGCTTCACTTCAGCTCACCAAGGTGTGAGCAAATTCACATTTAACCTTGGAAAAGATAAAATATAACTATCCTCTTCAGATTCTGTCAAACAGGCGTCCTGCATCGCTAACAGGAAATGATCAAAGACTGATTTTAGCTACAGTCATACAGTTAATCTCATTTCAGTTTAGTTCCCAACAGGAAGCCAGGGGAGAACAGAGGAAGGAAGGATACAAGCACCAGGTGGAGAACAGGAAACAGGCAGGAAGGAGTGGGTTAAGGGTCATTATTCAGCTCATTTCCAGCAGCATTTTTGCTCTGTTATAGGAGAAGCGGAAATGGCCCATCAGTCATGAGATGGGCTTGACAGGGGTAAGTGTTTTGTGGTTAAGAGGTGACCCAGTTGCCAAAGAACACCTGAAATTTGGTCCATATGAGCTGGAACTATGGCTAAATTTAGTCAGCCAGACAGACCCTGAATCATAGCTGTCAGCCAAGTCTGAATGCAGCCCACATTTGGGTCAAACACCGATTGCTCTCTAGGTTAGCTAGAATAACTGCCAATAAGTGATGCCACAGTAAATTAACAGAACTCATGTAAGCTGTAACTGTGGAATAAAAGTGCAAATTAAACATAAAAGCTTTTTCTGAATGCACTGTTGAGCTAATGGGACTTCCAGAATCTCAGAGAGTTTCTGCAGGATTGACGTTGAGTTTTATCAGAGTTTCAGTTCTTTTTCTTTCACCATAGGAAACCTATAATCATCCTCAGCATCAGTGTGACAAACAGAGTGTGTCTTCATCTGTTGTTCAGCGAGTATGGCTCCGTGCTTGTGTGGGCGTCGGTGTTTGGGCTGGTTATAGATGGGCCTGCCTGCTGCCTGTGACACTGCACGGGCTGAATTATAGCTCGTGTTGTGGCTGCTGATCTGTGACCTGCAGGGTCCCACCGAGCTCTGATGAACTCACCGAGGCCCGAGTGTGCCAGGAAGAAATATAATGAAGCCAAGAGGACACCAGAAACTCAGAACTAGAACAATCTGAGAAAGTCATACTTTTTTTTTTTTACACATTCAGTATCGCTCCACACCACAAAGTTATGAAGGAGTTAGCAACCATGAGCCAGAAAATAGCCAGTTTAATCACATGACAAGCTTGTAATTGACAGTTAGTTAGCCAGTGAGCATACCCGCTCCTTTCTGTCTCTCAGTAATCCCAGAACATCCCATGGAGCCCACCCTGTCCTAAATCCTCACTCTGATCAAAGTACAAAAGAAAGTGATGTACTTCCTTAAAAATTGTACTCAAAAAAACAAACTAAAAATGCTGTTGGCTATAAATTGCTAATGCTACCCAGTCATATGCAAAGTGTTAAGGCCAATGTGTGACCCACCTGCCACTGAGACACAAACTTCAATACAAGAGCAGTAAATCTGAGTCAGAGTAATGACTCAAACTAACCACCTGCTATTACCAGTTTTAATTCATGATAAGGGGCAATGAGTCTTTTACAGCTGTAGAGGAATTTTGTCCCACTCATCTTTGCAGAGTCGTTATAATTCAGCTACACATGAACCGCCTTTTAAGGTCATGTCACAGTCTCTCAATCGGATTCAGGACAGGACTTTGACAAGGCCGCTCCAAATCTTCATTTTGCTTTTCTTAAGCCACTCAGAGGTGGACGTGCTGCTGTATTATGGTTTGGTGTAATGGGACACACACCTTCCAAAAAATTCAGCTTTTGTCTCATCGGTCCACAGAATATTTTCCCAAAAGCCTTGGGGATCATCCAGATATTTTTTGGCAAAACCAAGATGAGCCTTTATGTTCCTTTTGCTGAGCATTGGTTTTCTGCTTGAACTCTGGCATGCAGGCCATTTTTGCGAGGTCACTTTCTTACGGTGGAGTCATGAACTCTGACCTTAACTGAGGCAAGTGAGGCCTGCAGTTCTTTGAACGTTGTTCTGGGGTGTTTTGTCACCTCTTGGATGAGTTGTCGCTGCACTCTTGGGATAATTTTGTTCAGCTGGCCAGTCCTGGGAAGGTTCACCACTGTTCCATGTTTTCACTGTTTGTGGATAATGCCTCTCACTTTGGTTCACTGGAGTCCCACAGCTTTGGTAATGGCTTTATAATCTTTTCCAGACTGAGAAATCTCAGTTACTTTGTTTCTGATTTGTTCCTGAATTTCCTTGGACCCCAGCATGATATCTGGCTTTTGAGGATCTTTTGGTCTGCTCCACTTTGTCAGGCAGGTCCTATTTAAGTGATTTCTTGATTGATAACAGGTGTGGCAGTAATCAGGCCAGGTTGTGGCTAGAAAAACTGAACTCTGCTTTCCAAAGATGTGATACACCACAGCTAATTAATGTTATAACTGGGTCGGTGGCAATCACTTTTTCACTCAGGGCCATGTAGATTTGGATTACTTTCCTCTTAATAATAAACACCGTAATTTAGAAACTGCATTTTGTGTTTACGTTTGTCTAATATTGGAATTTTTTTGATGATCTGAAACTTCAGTGTGTAGGGCTGCCACGATTCGTCGACTAGTCACGATTACGTCGACTATTAAAACCGTCGACGAATAATTTAATAGTCGACACGTCGTTTGAAGCTTTTTAAGATCCTGAAAGACGCAGGAATAAGTAGTTGGATTCAAGAGTGTAATAACGGACTGAAACAGAAGATGGCAGCACTGCATCTACAAGGATACCAGCTGCCGTTAAACGCCGAAGAAGAAGCAGCAGTCTCCGGTATCGTAGCTGTGTCCAAATTCAGGGGCTGCATTTGTAGGCCAATTACGT